>CAUYQV010078367.1:0-10858 GCA_963574575.1 Galagoides demidoff
TTAAAACAATAACTGAGAAAATGACATGAAGGCTGTGTTGATCAGTTTGATGGAAGTATTTCGGATTGCATGTGAAAACCCCACACTGTACCCCAGAAGTGCATTAATGTACGTAGTTACCAGTCAATAAAAAAAAAAAAATTGCTGGCAAATCTGACGAGCAGTAAAGAGCAAAATCACAAAGGAGCATTAAGAAAGATGATGTAAGCATACACAGAATGATTTATTTTTAATTTAGGGGAATTTGGTTCATAACTTTATGTCAGTGAATTTTTAAATGGATGATTTTCCAGAAAATTATGAATTGCAAAAGTAGAGAAGGGGGAGAAAACCTAAGTAGACCCCAATAACTATAGAAGAAATCGACAAAAGCGGTCAAAAATAGAACTTCAACAAAGAAGGGATTATTTATTTATTTATTTATTTTATTGTTGGGGATTCATTGAGGGTACAAAGAAGGGATTATTTAAATAAAAGAGCTAGGACAACAGGATGGATATGTATGCATCGATAAATATGAAGTGCTTATGATGTGTCAGGCACTGTTCTGGGCGCTGGGAATTGGGCAGTAAACAAAGCAGAAAATCTCCTTGCCCTTATGGAGCTGAGAACCCTAGCAAGGGGAGGTGGATAAAAAACAAGTAGGTAAAACACATGGTGTGGTAGTAGGTATCACAAAAAAATTACACAACAAAATGGGATACAGAGTAGGGAAGGGTGGAGGATGCTATTTGAAGAATACGTGCACCTAAATCTATATGGTTTAGAGATATAAACATAATGTGAAAGCAAATACATGGCAAATATCAGAACTATTAAACTATTATACTATTTATACAATTTAGTGTTAGAAAATAACTTTCAAAGCCTGAACTGAACCTCAGTGCTCCTAAAGGTCAAGAGGAATAAATCTGACTACATACAAATATTAAGTGCTACATATAACAGAGGAGCCTATCAACAGATAAAATGCAAATGACAGATTGGATAAAAATAATTGCAACAAAAAAATAATTGCAACATATATAAAAAGTGTCAATATCCATAATATGCAATAAGCACCCACAAAACAATAAGACACGTAGCCAAGGCCAAGGCAGGTGGATTGCCTGAGCTCATGGGTTTAAAACCAGCCTGAGTCAGAGTGAGACCCTGTCTCTAAAAATAGCTGGATGTTGTGGCAGGCACCTGTAGTCCTGGTTACTTGGGATGCTAAGGCAAAAGAATCACTTGAGCCCAGGAGTTTGAGGCTGCTATGAGCTATGACACCACCGCACTCTACAGAGGACAACATAGTGAGACTGTGTCTCAAAAAAAAAAAGACACGCAGCCAGTAAAATGGAGAGAGGAAATAAACAGATCATAATTTAAAACATAAAAATATACACTAAAGATAAGCAATGATGCTGGCCTTGTTAATAATTAACAAACATATGCTAAAAGTCAGTATCACCCTTCCCCAGTTGGTTAGCAAAGAGAAAAATGATTGCTACCATCAAGTGTTGGAAAGAAAGAATATGAGGCTGGATGATTAAATTCACAAACTCATCCTAGAAAAAGCACTACATACCTCATTGCTGAATATCGCTACAGTCACCAGATGGTCGTAGTGAGTACTTTGAAGGTGACCGTAGTGATATTCAGCAGTGAGGTGTGTAGCACTTTTTTGAGGATGAGTTTACTGTCAGACCTCATACTTCTGAAACACTGCTGATAGGGAGAAGATTAGGAGTTATTTTTTTAACCATAGCTACCAAAGTTTATGCTGACTCAGCAGCTTCATGGGTGTACACACCTCGTCGTGCACAACACAAACACACAAATACACACACATACGGATGATCTCTGCAGCACAGTTTTCAACACTGAAGACAGAAGCAGCTTTAACGTGCACCAGCAAGGAACTGCTTTAGTAAGTAAATGATTGCAAATCCACCTAGTGGAATAGTGATGGGACAGTAACTTTTCTTGAAGACAATTGTGGACTTTTAGCACTAGTGCGGATTCATCATGACTGTGTCTACATGTCGAGTATAAGCTTCAGCACTTCTCACTTGTGGTCACCCTTCCCCTTCACATCCTGCTGGATGGAAGGTGCCACCACTGTCTCCGTTTTCTACTGAGACCTAGACAAACGAAGAGGCCTGACCTAGTGGTGAACCTTGGTCTGTCTGATCCCAGACCCCCCACTCTCAGCTGTGATGCATTTCTTCTCAGTGGGATGGTGAGAAGCAAAATCACAGACACACACATATCTGCGCAGCTGTGAATGCTAGAAAGAACTTGGAGGGGCCATGCTGAGCCATCAGCTTGTCCTGCAGGGCACTGCACAGGTTTGGAAATGCGTTTTCTTTTTTCTTTTCTTTCTTTTTTTTTTTTTTTTTTTGAGACAGAGTCTCCCTTTGTCACTCTCAGTAGAGTGCCATGGCCACCTCAAACTCTTGGGCTTAAGTGATCCTCTTGCCTCAGCCTCCTAAGTAGATGGGACTACAGGTGCCTGCCACAATGCCTGGTTATTTTTTAATTTTTTTAGAAATTAAGTCTTGCTCTGGTTCAGCCTGGTCTCAAACCTATGAGCTCAGGCAATCCACCCGCCTTAGCCTCCCAGAGTGCTAGGAGTATGGGCATGAGCCACTGTGCCTGGGGCATTTTTTTCATTATACATTGCTATACTGTTCCTTTTTTTTTTTTTTAACAGTAAGCACCTACCAACTTTAAATTTAAACATGATTTTATATAGACATATAGGCAGAAAGTAGCGTGATGGTTGTCCAAAGCTGGGGATGGGGGGGACAGGGAGTTAGAGTTTAATAGGTTCAGCTCATCAGTTTTATAAGATGAAAAGAGTTGTGGAGATGGATGGTGGTGATGGGCGCATACTGCTGCAAATGCATTCACTCAGTAACACTGGACTATACATTTAAAAATGGTTAAGACAATGAATTATTTGTTACGTGTATTTTACCACAGCAAAAAACTGGTAAAAGGTGATATAAAAATGTCTTCTGGCTAGGCGCAGTGGTTACACCTGTGACCCCAGTACCGTGGGAGGCTAAAGTGGGAGGATTGCTTGAGGCCAGGAGTCTGAGACTAGCCTGGACAATACAACGAGACCCTATCTCTATGAAAAATAAAAAAATTAGCTGGGCATGGTTGCATGCACGTGTAGTCCTACCTATTTGGGAGGCTGAGATGGGATGAAGGCTTGAACTCAGGAGGTCAAGGTTGCAGTGAGCTATGATTGTGTCACAGCACTTTGGCTTGGGCAATAGAGTTAGACCCTGTCTCTTAAAAAAAAAAATTGCATCTTCTTTTTAGAAAGCAGCTGAATAGGAAAGGGCTGTATCTGCAGGTCCCACTCATTCTCTGCACTTCCCACCAAAGCACAGCAGAAAGGCCTTTGCTGGCAGATGTCAGAAGCCCCACATCTGATCTGGGCATCAGGTGTTGGCATCACTGCAGCTGATGAAGGGTTAAAGGAAAACCTCAGATGCCAGCAGGGGCCAGCATCACTCCAAGTCATTACACCTGCTTTCCAAAGGCTGTGGAGGAGGCCTCAGGTGGGGATTTGGGGCCCCAGCACTGGGCCTTACATCCTGATCCCAGAGAAGACAGAGGAGAAGGCTGGCTCTGAGGGCCCTAGCCACCCTCCTGACACACTATGGGACATCCGCAGACAGGGCCACGGGGCTAGCACATGAGAAGCTGAATTTGATTCGCATTTGATAACCAATTGTGGGATAAATATTACTATTTTCTGTTTTATTTACTATTGTGGTCTCTAAATCAATAAGAAAACATGAAAATCTAAGACATTGGGACACACATGGTAGAATCATATGGAATAATCCCAGGGGGATACTGGCAACTGGGAGAGGAAATAAGGAGAAATGTTGGCCTGCCCCTGTTACCCAACACTACAGAAGGAACGTGGGATAGCATAGAGTCAGCCTTGACATCACCAGAAAAATGCAGGCTCAGGCCCCGGTTTTATCTGTTAATGGCTGTGTGACCTCAGCTGAATTACTTAACCTCTCTGAGCCTCACTTTTTCCTATGAGTCAGAAGTGAAGAGTATCGCCCCTCCCTGGGTTTGTTGTGTGGATTAGATGAGACCGTGTGTGAGAATAGCATGGACCTAGCATGCAAGAGGCACTCAACAGATGCCCATGCCCTTCTTCAGTTACTGTGGGAGATTTTCCAAGTCCACCTCTCTCGGTCGTTCTCTCCTCTTTCTGGCTCCTATTTGGGGCTTGAGGTCTCCACGAGGTTCTCTGTTTTCAGCTTTGGGGTTTTTATTTTTCTGGGGGGCTCATCTTTGCTTCAAATGCCTGTGCTTCCATCTGAGAATACTGTCACATGCTTCTGGCAGTCTGGTCTCAGGCTATGTTCCCCAGACAAGAGGCTTCTCACTCACATGGTAGCTGACTCATGGGTGAGTGAGGTGTCTTCGATGAGGACAATGGGCAGAGAGAAAGACAGTGGGGCTCAGAGTCTTTGATAGGGATGAGATATACTTTGAGGGTACCCAGGAAATGTTTTCCAGAAAGGCAGGGGTTTTAAAAATAGAGGACAGTGATACATTTCCATTTGTATTGAGGACAGAAAGAGGAACTTCAAGTGTAAGGTAATGGATTCCATTTAGTGACAGGCAGGAATACGCTGTCCCACAAATTCTGCATTCATTGGGATTATGCAGAAGAAATGTTCATGGTTGTCAGGCCCTGGAGGGAAAGGGAAGGCAGATCCTGGTGGGGTGTTGAGGGCATGCAGCCCAGGAGTCGAGAACATTGGAGGAGGGAGTGGAGCAGGGAAGACCAGAGGATCTGTATTTCAAGGTCAAGGTGTTGACAGCTGCCAGGGGTAGCAGGGCATGCCTGGTGCCAGGCCTCTCTCACTGAGTCCCTCTGGAACTGGGCACTCACCACAGGAGCACAGAGAGTACACCCGACCCCTTGTTGGGTAGGGAAAGCCCACAGAATTATCCCACATTTGAGGTCCAGCTGCATCCAGCTAAGTGACCCTTGATAAGACACTCCTCACCCCTAGGCTGGACCTCAGGGTGCAAAGGTGAACAAGACCTGGCCTCTATCTCAGGATGTTACAGATCTAGTTAGGAAGATGGGCAAAAAAATTATTACACCACTTTCTCCCAAGGAGCCCCAACCTAAGCTGCTTCCCCCCACGAAGCAGATCTTCCCAGTTGGTAGAGATGGAAACCAGATGTAAGAAAGGAACCCAGCATTTGTTGAGTGCCTACCATGTGCCAATGCTGCCCGTATTTGTCTAACTGTCACAGTAATGATATAGTCAGGCTTCACCAACCATCTGATAGCTGAGAAAACTGCAGTTTGAAACCAGAGAAATGTGGACAGCCTTGCATAATAGAAGGGGAGCTCAAGGCTTTGGCATTACATAAAACTGAACACAACTTGTCACCATGTGGCCACCTTTAAGTCTCAGTTTTCTCATCTCTAAAATGGGAGGAATAGTGCCTGCTCTAGGCCTGTGTAAGAATTAAATAATACAGAGCTGACTTTCCAAAACATGAGACAGTCTCCCTTTCTCTCCTCTCTTTACTTACAGTCATTTAGCTTTACTTATATTTACAATTATTTTGTTTTCTAAAATAAGAAGATGCCAAATCCCATAAGAAGATTGCTGCAATTTATTCACAGAAAAGCAAGTTGAGACCTCAGGAGACCTCAGAGACTGAAGAACCTCAACCGCTGGCTTGCAGTGGGGGTGGGGTGGGGTGTAGTAATTACTGCTTACTGAGAAGATTGTGATAACGGGGTGTGTGTTTTTGGAGGCAGAATTGCTTTCTGCCCCCGCAACAGCTGCCTCCTTAGCTAAGAGGGGAAGCCTGGTGACCCAGGCCCCTCCTGGGACCCATCGGAGCTTCTGGTCTAGATTCCAGCCTGCCCCCACTGCTGCCCAGAGCTGTTCTCTCTCTCGGCCCCCATCCCCCACCCCCACCAGTTCAGAATTTCAGCCAGACAGAAAAGGCTGTGCCAAAGGAAATTGTTTGCTACAGAGCCCACTTGGTCTGCTGTGGTGTTCTTCCTTTTTTTGGACTCTGTGGCTGTTTGAGTGGGTACCTTTTTTCCATAGAAAGTTTCCATTGCATCAGTTATTTACATTGTCACCACCTAGATGTGAGCTCGGGTTTCGAATCGGTGAACCAGAGCAGGCCCCGAGAGGCTTGTCATGACTTCCAGGGGGTGCGGGTAGCCTGTCTGCACAGCCAGGGGACCTGCAACCCTGGCCAGCGGTCAGAGCCAGGGCCACTCTTAGAATCTGCTCAGTCCTTTTGGGAAGCCATTTTTAGGGTAAGACTTAAGAGAATTTAAAAGCATGGGCTCTAGGGTTTTAAATCCTGCCTCCACCACTTGCTAGCCATGCGACCACAAGCAAGTTATTTACCTTGCATCTCTGGGCCTCTGTGAACTAACGTGAAGTGGAAGTAACAGCAGTGCCTACCTGGCTAGATCTGGTGGGGAAGACTCCATCAGTTAATACACGTAACAGCGCTTGCCCCAGAGTCTCAATAGGTGGGAACAGATGCTGCCCAGTGGGGTGGGCAAAGGGCTGCAATTTAAACAAAGGGTTTTCCCAGATGTCAGTAGGTGTGAAGTATGCATAAATCCCGTTTTCAACCCTGGCTTGGACCCCAAAACCCATGCTTTCACCTAGACCAATGCACACCAGCGTCTGTCTGAACTGCCTGCCCAGCTCACTTGCCCCTAGGGACAGGTAGACTGGGCTGCTCTCACCATGCCACTCTCTGTCCCAAATCCTAAATCCTCCAGTGGGTCCCCATAGAGAGTGACGTCTTGGCTTGTGATCTCCTTCACAAATACACCGGCCTGCCCCTGACGTCAGCACTCCCCCGCAAACCCTTGCTCTCGCCAGACTGCTGTGCTCAGAGTTTTCGTGCCTCTTTGCAGTTCTCTCTGTCTGGAGTGTTCTCCATTTTACGGGGACCAGATCCAGCCCACACGATCCCGGGTGAGCTCAGCTCGTGCACTACCTCTTCCATGAAGAGCTCCATGACCCTACCCTCTCTGGGCAGAAGTGATCTCTCTCTCAGAAGTCTGGTCTCTTTGCTGTGGCGTTTACCTTCCCTCCCCTGAGTGTGTGGAATATAACAAACAGTTGGTCGGCATCACAGACAAACCCTGTGATCTTTGAGGGCAGGATGAGGATGTGTGTGATTCATCTGTGTCACTCACAGCTCCTTGAACATAATTGGCGACAATGAGTGAGTAAATACCGAGTTCTCTCCAATTGCCCTGGGTGACAGGAGAAACTGCATGTGGGTGTGTTGGTGGAGAAGGAGCTTGAGACCTTCAGCTTCCACACGTTCTCCGTGAGAGACCCAGCAGACTGGGCTGTCAGCCGGCAGCCACAACCCCAAGGAGCTTATAGCTCTGCTGCTCAGTCCCACTGTCTAGGACACCAGGAGGCCTGTCTGGGGTCAGACTCTGAATCTTAGCATGGGGACTTTGTGTCAAGGCACTTGTGTCCAGGCCAGGAGCCATCCCTGTCTTCTCCCTCTACCTCATCTCCCACATTCCATATGTCACCAGATTCTCAATGAATTACCTCCCTAAGTGTCTCTAAGCCTGTGAGCTTCTTGTCATCCTATTGCCACTGTCTCTGGGTCCAGCCTTTGGCATCTCTTGCTTCCCCCAACCCTGACCTCCCCATGTAACCCCCTTCTTCTCTGGTCTCCCTTCTCTGTTGCCTGGAGTGGCATTTCTGTATCACAGCTCTGATCAGGCCATTGTGGTGTTTTTTTTTTTAACTAGTTGTGATGCCTGATGACTTCCATCAGAAACTCAGATTCCCTAGGAAGATGTTGGGAGTTCTCCCCTCTCCAATGCTCCTAACCCTCAGAGCTGTGCCCTACTGCCAGCCACACTGTCTTGTGATATTTATCCTCCTGCACGGCAGTCTTCCCTGCAGACGTGGAGCGCCACAGGGCAAGAACAACACGTACTGTCTGTACCTCCAGTGCTCAGCACAGTGCTTGGCATGCAATCCGCCCTCAGTGAAAGCATGCTGAATGAGTGAGTGAATAAATAACAACGAATAAACATGCCACCCACCCTGGGCCTGCCTTCCAGGGTGTTGCCCTGACATCACCACATTTAGGACCTCCCTTTCCAGCACCAGGCAACAGGTGAATTTGTTACACTGGCAGGTACACAGTCTATGCAGAACAAGGGCTTTCCCTGACATCCCTCTATGCTACAACACCCGGAAGCCGTAACAGCAGCATGGCCTGGGAACTTGGAGATTGGCTGAGGCTTTGGGGCAGTTCCAGGAGGAGAGGAAGGAACGTGAAGGGCATTCCACCTCTGTTTATTCTAAGATCTCCCATGTTGTTGCCCTCCCCTCTGCCCACCCTGGCTCACCCCTCCCCAGACTGTGCCTACCTTCCTACCCTTCTATCCTCTTATTCCTTACTAGAACCACACCTTCCCCCCAATACTCTGTCATGCTGGCTCTACCTATTGTTCTTTAAATAGCTAAACTCACAGAACTGTGAGGCAGTGAGGGAGTGAGGTAGGTGGACAGGACCTGGGATTCAATCAGAGCACTGCCAAGAACTGGTTCCATGACCAAGAACAAATCACATGCCCCTCTAGGCCTCAGTTTCCCTTCTGGCAAACCAAAGAACTGAACAAGTCCATCTCTAAGGATACTTTCTGTTCCAATTCCCTGTCAAATGATTGATTTATTTACCAGTTAAAATAATTCTAATTAAAGAAAACAAACACACAGAGAGAACAACATATCATTCTCTGCTTCTTCTGAGGGCCAGGATGGGTCTCTAACTCTGAGAGTATCAGTTAGCTCCCCTTTTGAAACTGAGCCTCAGTCTTGGTGCCTGTGGCTCAAGTGGCTAAGGCGCCAGCCACATACACCTAAGGTTGTGGGTTCGAATCCAGCCCAGGCCTGCCAAAACAACAATGATGGCTACAACCAAAAAATAGCCGGGCGTTGGGGCGGGCGCCTGTGGTCCCAGCACTTGGGAGGCTGAGGCAGGAGACTCTCTTGAGCCCAGGAGTTGGAGGTTACTGTGAGCTGTGATGCCATGGCATTCTACCCAGGGGGATAGCTTGAAGGCTCTGTCTCCAAAAAAAAAAAAAAAAAAAAGAAACAAAGAAAAAGAAAAGAAAAGAAGGAAAAGAGATCATCTCTGACTATACCAGAAACTCTACGCCCAGAAATTTGACAATGTGAAGAAAATGGATCAATATTTGGAATCACTTAGCCTGGAAGAAATAGATCTCCTGAACAGACCAATTTCAAGCACTGAGATCAAAGAAACAAAAACTCTTCCAACAAAAAAATGCCCTGGTCCGGATGGCTTCACACCAGAATTCTATCAATCCTTCAAGGAAGAGCTTATTCCCGAACTGCAGAAATTATTCCAAAAAACTGAGGAGGAAGGAATCTTTCCCAACATGTTCCATGAAGCGAATATCACCCTGATACCAAAACCAGGAGAAGAACCAAGTAAAAATGAGAACTTCAGTCTTATTTCACTAGTGACTATAGATGCAAAAATTCTCAGCAAAATCCTAGCCAATAGATTACAGCTTATCATCAAAACAGTCATACATCATGATCATGTAGGTTTCATCCCAGGGATACAAGGCTGGTTTAACATACACATGTCCATAAACATTATTCACCATATTAACAGAAGCAAAAACAAAGACCATATGATTCTCTCAACAGATGCAGAAAAAGCATTCAATAAAATCCCGCATCCTTTTCTAATTAGCACACTGAAGAGTTTAGGCTTAGGTGGCACATTTCTTAAAGAGATTGAAGCTATCAATGACAAAACCATAGCTAATATTTTACTGAACGTGGTAAAACCGAAAGCTTTTCCTCTTAGAACTGGAACCAGACAAGGTTGTCCTCTGTCACCATTACTATTCAACATAGTGCTGGGAGTTCTAGCCTATACAATTAGGCAAGACAAGGAAATAAAGGGCATCCAAATGGGAGCAGAGGAGGTCAAATTCTCCCTGTTTGCTGACGATATGATCTTATACTTAGAGAAGCCCAAAGACTCAACCACGAGAGTCCTGGAAGTCATCAAAAAATACAGTAATGGCTCGGCGCCTGTGGCTCAAGTGGCTAAGCCATCAGCTGTGTACACCTGAGCTGGCGGGTTAAAATCCAGCCTGGACCCACCAAACAACAATGATGGCTGCAACCAAAAAATAGCCGGGTGTTGTGGCGGGTGCCTGTTATCCCAGCTACTTGGGAAGTGGAGGCAGGAGACTTGCTTGAGCCCAGGAGTTGGAGGTTGCTGTGAGCTGTGATGTGGGAGCACTCTCTACCCAGGGCAACAGCTTGAGGTTGTGTCTCAAAACAAAACACAACAAATAAACAAAAAAAAACCCCAAAATACAGTAATATCTCAGGATATAAGATCAATGTCCAGGCTTAGTGCCTGTGGCTCAAGTGACTAAGGCGCCAGCCACATACACCTAAGGTGGTGGGTTTGAATCCAGCCTGGTCTCACCAAAACAACAATGACGGCTGCAACCAAAAAAATAGCTGGGCGCTGTGGTGGGCACCTGTGGTCCCAGCTACTTGGGAGGCTGACACAGGAGACTCGCTTGAGCCCAGGAGTTAGAGGTTGCTGTGAGCTGTGATGCCTCAGCACTCTACCCAGGGAAAAAGCTTGAGGCTCTGTCTAAAAAAATAAATAAATAAATAAGATCAATGTCCCAAGTCAGTAGCCTTTGTACATGCCAACAACAGCCAAGATGAGAGGCTATAAGGACACAACTCCCCTCACCTTCACTTCAAAGTAAAGGAAATAC
>CAUYQV010078369.1:0-15092 GCA_963574575.1 Galagoides demidoff
CAGGCGCCTGTGGTCCCAGCTACTTGGGAGGCTGAGGCAGGAGACTCACTTGAGCCCAGGAGTTGGAGGTTGCTATGAGCTGTGATGCCATGGCACTCTACCCAGGGGGATAGCTTGAGGCTCCGTCTCAAAAAAAAAAAAGACTAGTGGGTTCAAACCCAGCCTGAGCCTGCTAAACAATGACAACTACAACAAAAAATAGCAGGTGTTGTGGCAGGCATCTGTAGTCCCAGCTACTTGGGAGGCTGAGGCAAGAGAATCACTTGGGGTAGCACCTGCAGCTCAAGGAGTAGGGTGCTGGTCCCATATATCGGAGGTGGTAGGTTTAAACCTGGCCCAGGCCAAAAACTGCAAAAAAAAAAAAGTACAAAGGAAAATGTTTCAATAAAGGATCATTAAAAAAAAAGAGAGAGAGAGGCTCGGCACCTGTGGCTCAATCGGCTAAGGCGCCAGACACGTACACCTAAGGTGGCAGGTTCAAATCCCCAGCCCGGGCCCACCAAACAACAATGATGGCTGCAACCAAAAAATGGCCGGGCGCTGTGGCGGGCACCTGTGGTCCCAGCTACTTGAGAGGCAGAGGCAGGAGTCTCGCTTGAGCCCAGGAGTTGGAGGTTGCTGTGAGCTGTGATGCCATGGCACTCTACCCAGGGGGATAGAGACTCCATCTCAAAAAAAAAAAAAAAAAAAGAGAGAGAATCATTTAAGTCCAAGAATTTGAGGTTTCTGTGAGCTGTGATGTCACAGCACTCTACTGAGGGCAACATAGTGAGACTCTGTCTCTAAAAAAAATTTAATTTAATTAAAAAAAGAAAAGAACAGTAGAATCTTCATAAGTTGACGTAGTTTTCATAGATAGGACATGCATCACATGTACATATCAGTACAGTAGGCCTAGTTGCTTATTTTAACCACCTCTTAATGTTGACCAGTTTGTTATAGTCCCTTGGGTGGTTAACTTACAGAGGTTCTACTCTACTATGGAATACTACTTGGCAATAAAAATATTGAATGAGGTGTGTAGTCCAAGGACAGTGTGTGCAATGTCTCATATTTTCACCAGATGGCAGCAAAAGCCAAGTCATTGCCATCACTTTGGTTCTCCTATGGCTACCCTTCCTTGACACAGCAAGGATCAGGGCATCATCCCTATTCAAAGAGTGGGAAAACCAAGGCCTAGAGAGAGCAGGTGTCAGCCCTAAGCTTACCCGCTTGTCGGACTCAAGATTCTGGGCTTCTAAATCAACGACCCAGGCAGACCTTCTCAGATGTCTTTTTCCCAGTGTCCCCCTCCCCCTCAGCTCTCTCACTCTCCTAATTTTATACCTTTATTGAAGTCAGGTCTGGGCCAACCAGCCCTTGATCCTGGGCCTGCACAGCTGGAGAGCAAACGTTTATAGAGGTTTTGGAATGATGGAGCTGCACTTGGTGATTATCAGGATGGTGAAATCCCACCCCTCCCCCCGCCCCCAAATGGGAGAGACTTTGTGCAGCTGGAGGGACACAGTCTCTGCCTGGGGCTTGTATTAAGATCAAGCCCCTTGATTTGGCCATAATCTTTTGGGGAATTTATGCTCTCCATTCCATTTTAGTACTAAAAAGGTAGAAATGGCTTCCGCCCTATCCTGCCCCTCTTATCTGTGTCTGCCATTTACATTTCCAATCCTACGTACCTTCAGGCTCAGCATCAGGAACCTACAGCCCCTAGTGAGTCACCACCCCACACTCTTACTCCTTTTGCTCCCCAGTGAAGTTTTTGTGTCTCTAGAGCCTCCAGCTCTGGAAAAACATTTCTCCAGAACATGCTGAGGCTGGGCACCAAATCAGCATAAGCACTTAGCCAAGCCTCAGGGGACCATGGGGTGTTTAGCTCAGCTTCTCCCATAACCAGGAGAGGACTATCCCCTCCCTGAGATAACTTCAGGAGTAAAGCATGTGGCCTAGCCTGCATGCACTGGATAGGTTGGACATTGGTCTGCTACTAACCTGTCTGGGTCATTGCTTCATCTGAGAACACTGGCGGATTAGGGTTCAAATCCCAGCTTTTTTTTTTTTTTTTTTAGCAGTTTTTGGCCGGGGGGCTGGGTTTGAACCCCCCACCTCCACCATATGGGACTGGTGCCCTACCCTTCTGAGCCACTGGCACTGCCTCCCAGCCAAGATCTTGCAAGTGACCCCAGAGCCACTTCTCATTTGCAAAATTTAACACCTTCCTGACTTGAGCTCAGTTAAGAAAAAGGTAACTGCTTGCCAAGGTCCCTTCACTGGGCTAAAAACTGTGGCCATTCTTCACAGGCTGGGGATGATGTGTTAGGTGCAGCATCTTCAAGCTTGGGTCCCAATCTCTCCCAGGTCTGACTGGAATTGAAATCTCAACTTTACAGAATACAAAGCTAGAGAAGGTATATTCACCTGCAGCAGACAGCAGACAGCAGACAGGTAGGATCACCTGGGATCCTGTCCAATCCTCCTAATTGCCAAATGGGGCCAGTAAACCAGAACATTCCATGGGATGAGGGAACCATGGCAGCTAGTAAAGGACAATGGCACACAGGGCTTGGGGGTGAAGAGGTGAGTGGGAGCTTAGTTGGCTTAGAAACTCACAAGTGATTTTTCAAAGCAACAATGCAAACACCCGATCTCCTAGCCCCACTTGTTTCTCCCCACCCAGCCCAGCTCACAGCCACTGCATCACTTCAAACATGAAGGAAACTGCTTAAAGTTCTACATGCCTAGCTCATGCCTGTAAAGCTCAACACTCTAGAAGGTTGAGGAGAGTGGACTGCTTCAGCTCAGAAGTCAGAGCCAGAACCCGTCTAAAAAATAGCCAGGCATTGTGGCAAGTGCCTGCAGTCCCAGCTACTAGGGAGGCTGAAGCAAAGGGATTACTTGAGTTTGAAGTTGCTGTGAACTATGACAGCACAGTACTCTATGGAGGGTGACAAAGGAATACCCTAAAAAAAATAATTCTACATTTTTTTCTGTGGGGCCATTAGATTTTCAGTAGACCACTTCCCTCAAAGGTAACCTGAGGGTTATGATGTAACCAGGGAACTGTGTTTCCGTACGAGGCAGAGAACCCACCAGAACACCTATCTTTTCCCACTTACTTATAGATTTGGTTTATACACAAAAACCACACTAAAGAGCTTTTCAATTTTTATTACATAAAATCAGTTAAGTTCTCAATGGTCAGGCTTCTCCAAATACCTTCTGCATGGGACCTAAAAATTAAAACAAAGCAGTTATATCAGGTTCTCATGTAAATACAAATATACAAGACGGACTTCCAATAAACTCAACATCAAGGATGTATATAGTCTGAAGGTATTTTTTTTTTTTTTGAGACGGAGCCTCAAGCTATCCCCCTGGGTAGAGTGCCATGGCATCACAGTTCATAGCAACCTCCAACTCTGGGCTCAAGTGAGTCTCCTGCCTCCGCCTCCCAAGTAGCTGGGACCACAGGCGCCGGCCACAACGCCTGGCCATTTTTTTGGTTGCAGCCATCATTGTTGTTTGGCGGGCCCGGGCTGGGGATTCGAACCTGCCACCTCAGGTGTATGTGGCTGGCGCCTTAGTCGATTGAGCCACAGGCGCCAAGCCTAGTCTGAAGGTATTATTTTAATGTTACTTTCCTCTTCCCAGACCTCCAAAGCCTAGCATGTGCTGAAGAAGAACAAGAAGAAAATGAAGGAGTTCTGAAGAGATTATAGTATAAAGCAAAGACGCCACAGGGATTTGAACCCCGTCCTGGAAACCAGGAGTGCCAACCACCAGCATCTTTTGCTTTTTTTTTTAAAGCTAGGGAAAGGCCAAAAAGCAAAACCTGAGAAAACAAAAGATTTTGTTTTCTCAGGAAAAGAAAAACCTTTATAACCCTACTGAAGAGCACTGGAGAATCTGCTTCCAACTAAGATGCTACCTTGGCCAAGTCTCTTATGTTCACCTGTAAAAGTCTTAGCAGAGAAATTTTGCATTCCCACCCAAAGACCCTCTCAACCACTAAAATGCCTATCTTCTTCAACTTACAGATGTTCCCACCCAAAATTACAGTTCCTGAACAGGTATTTCTCCATTTAAGTTGGCTTTAGTCACTAAGTGTTACATATGTAAATCATCTTGGCTATTTAGCTGTGGGGAACAATTTCCAGGCAAATTGATAGTCTTTTATAGTTGTGCAACCCACCGAAGACAACCTCGGCACCACTGTTACCTTGAAACCGATTATGGATCAAGCCCTGAAGGATCCAAGCTAGCGGCTGCATCGAGGTGAGGGGTGTAGGGTCTGTGCTAGGCCAAAGGCAGGGGGTGGCGATGTGGCAGAGAAGTCGCTTGTGGGGAGACCTTGCTTTTAACAGGCTTCTGGAAAAGCTAGGGAAAACTGGTTGCCCGCTTTCCCCCTTTCCCTCCCCTTCAAGCACCACTTGGGTTTAACTTTTACTTAAGAGCTGCTATGAAAACAGCTTGCTTAAATCTTAAAAGTGAGCCTGAGGGTGCTCAAGCACTCCTTTGGACGCTCCATTCCAATCAAGTGGATATTGAGGAAAATCCTCATTGCTAAATCAAAATCAGTTTATGAGGCTGATACCACTTTTATCGACCTTAGTTTAATAGCGCTTTGTTGTCTCTCTTGCCACAGGAAGGCTCCAGGTTGTCCTACTTTTAAGCCTTCGGTGCCTTTAGTGAGGGGTACCTGGAAAATCTTAAAAAGAGGCTTAGCGCCCACCTCACCCCTCCACCCCCATGCCAACACACAACTTGCTCACATGCTAACAATTACTCCAGCATAAAGCTGGAGCCTACTCAATGCTAAATTATTCACCCCATAACTGATCTTTGTATGTAAATATAGAAAAAGCTTGTTCACCTGTTGTCCTCATTTTGTCCTCTGGTGAATTCAACTGGAAACTCCTTCTATAGTCTGAAGAGTACCATCTGAAAGAACTACTGGTTCCCAATCCCCACATTTAAAATGAAGTGTTTGTCTATTTAAAGTAAATAGGCTATTTTTTTTTCTTACTGGGTCTGGCTTCTCTGGCCCTTCGAATACATGTGTCTGCTGTTCTGAATGTTCCTGCATGTAAGAATTAAGACCAAGGGAGGGGAGAGAGAAACCCACACAAAGACAATGCACTAAGATCACTGAACTGTTAAACATTTCCACTTGCCAGTTAAATTTCTTGAAGACTGTTGCTTGTTTGGAATTTATTTCTTGCCACTGATCTTAAAAGTTGCATCTGTAAGAGACTAAAGGCTTCAGTGCCCCCCCCAGCCCCCCTAACAAAAATGAACAAAAAGCATTTTACCTAAGGAAGCACAGCAAAGGTATTTAGTAGCTTCAATCACAAACACGACTGCTTAAAAGTTGCAGAAATTTCCTCAACACTCAGCCTTTATCACTCAGCTGGATTTTCCTTCAACAATCACTACTCCAAGCATTGGGGGATCACAACTTTTAACCATACTCCAGTTGTTTCACAACGCATTCTAATAGCAGCGTTATCAGAACAGTACTGCGTTATTACTTGCCAACAGAACAGACAGACCTGAGGTCAAGACAACTGCATTCTGTGAAGTCTGTAAAAAAAAAGCTAAAACAAGTAAGCCCCACCCCCTCCTCCCTTCCCTCCAAACTCCAGGAAAAAAATTTACTTGAGTATGCTGGTAAACTCATTGCAAGGTCTCACTAGGAAAGCAGAAGGCAGAGCCAAGCAAGTCAAAATTCTGAACAGCTTCATGAAGCCTCTGCAAAGGAAAATTCTTTAAAAACCCACAGCCCCACCAATGCCTACATAAAACATATGCTAACACTTGATAAACATGTAAGATAAAACATGCAAACTTTGGAAATATGAACAAGTATTTCATTACTCTATAACCACTATCACTTCACAGACCTGACTTTCTAGAAACAAAATGTGTAGTTACCTTTTACCTTTAACTCTGATCATAATCTCCCACCTGTCTAAGAGGTATTTTATTCCTTATTAAGAGGGCCTCTATTGCCATGTGCCTGGAATTGTTATTGCTCATCACTTTTATGAAGAATAAAATTTGTCTTTCCTTTATGAAGAATAAAATTTGGTTTTCCTGCCTTAAGTAACATTCGATCTTCTGCTCAATTCCTGATCTTGTCCATTAAAGAGTGTTCACAAAGTTTCTGAAAGATTAGAGAAGAATCCCCCCCAAGATTGCCCCAACACTAACTACAGACAAAAAATACTTTATTTAAATAAGCAGACAACTTTCTAAAAGTATACATTCTCTAATAAAATAGTTTATTATTGTGAATGTTATAATGATTTTCTACACAATTATATACATTGCAACACATTTAAATTTTAGCAAGATTAACATCTGATTCTTACACAACACATTTATGGTATCCCTTTCACAGGGTCTTCAGAGATTCAATGCTAAACAAATTCCTTAGATTTGTAAACTTTAAATCAAACTTTAATCACTTCAGAGGCTTTTAAAGAATTAAAGATAGAAAAGCCTCAGTGAGGTGCATCCCATCAGGAAACCCATAAGGCAAATTTTTTAAAGGCTGAATGGGAAAATTCCTCACAACCCTGAAATCCTCTAGGAAAGAGGTCAGGAAAAAGTGCTGTAGTTGATACAACTTCCACAACTCTTAAAATAAGCACTTATCCCTAACATGCAATATTGCAGATGCAAGTTAAAACTTATCTGTTAACAGCTGCCTGCTGTTTTCTGCTCCGAGATGGAATGAAGCAACTCTCCTGATTATGAAGAGAAACCTGTCTGAGGCAAACGAAAGATTGGCACACAGCACAGCCTCCTCAATCCACTTGATCCCAACTCATCTCTGAATTTTTTCAGCTTCTTTTATTCCAGGATTAATGTAGTTAAGTTTTTCATTTCTTTTCTTTTATTCTGCTTTTGTAAAAGCAGTATTTTGTGACGGACATTTCATCTTCACTGTATCATCAATTCATTATTTTTGTGGGTATAGCTTGATAAGCAATAACTTTAGAATGGTAGATTCTGTGATTCTGTAACTTTTAAATTGGTAGGCTTTCATTTTTTAAAAATTTTTTGGCATATGCAGATTATGTTTTCATCAGTAGTAAAGATCTCAGCGTTATGCTTACTCCCCAATGGAGGTATGACATATAATCTTTTCTGCCTTTACTTATCATTATCCAAGGAGCTGTTCCCTCTGCATCTAGGCCTTCATACTGCCAGGCTGGTTATGACTCAGAAGATGTTATCTGAAAAAAGTCTACAGAAAAAAAAAAGGTTTCCCCTCCCTCATCAACAAAAGCCCACCCTCTAAGAGACATTCAAGCTTAAAGATCACAATTCTTAAGATTTACAAATAAAGACAAATTGTAAATATACCATTTAAAAATTTTTGAAGCATACCTTAATATCTTGCTTTGCAGTCATATACAGGAAAAAATATTTTTCCTATACTAAAAAAACTTGTTTTCACACAACTGAAAATAGTATCTTACTTGATAATATAAAAGCTACCATCAGAAGAAATCCCTTCAGGATCATTAAGCCATACTTCCTTTGCTTTGAAGTTCCTACAGTAGTATTAAGTTACATTATATCACCTGAAAAAAATTCCAAAAGAGAACCACACACTACCATATCCGTATTACACTTCAGCATTTCAAAAAATTCCCCAGATCGTGGCTAATGTCAGCTCAGTAGGCCAGACCAACTCCAAATCCAGTACTTTCCTTCCCCAAACCCTACATTTATTTTGAGGGGGAAGTTACAAAATCATGGTACTTTCCCTTGCCCAAATTAACACACTGGTACACCCACTGTATCTTCATGAACTTTCCCCAGCTGCCCAATTCAACAACTGGGGTAAACAAAAACTAGAGAACTGGAGTTACTTGCCAACTCAGAAGCTGAGATTTCTTTAAATTTTCCATCCTAAGTATTGTATTAAAGTTCTCTGGCATGAGTTATCTGAAATCATAAACTAAACAATTACCTAAACCCACCCCCCCCATCCCAAACATAACAGGCCATTGCCAACAACTAATTGCCAACACTTGCCCCTCCCCTTTAATAAATTTATTTTAAAAGTCATGTTATTTGAAAACTTAACTTCAACATTTGGCCTAGTCAAGCTCTTCTGAAGTTCTCCTGAGATGACTGAATATGAACCAAAGCTGCACTGTGCTGTACTTTTTTTCAGCTTCAACTGGGAATACTCTTCCAAGGATAAAAGCAGCTCCAATCCCTGAAGGTGCTCGTGCGGTACACTCCTCTAACCCAGTTTTTCAAAAGTACTATAGCATCTGTGGAAAATCTTAGAAAAAAACATTTTCTCCCCCACCCTCTCTCGTCCCTGTTAAGACCATCCCAAAACACTTTACATGTAAAAAATATAAAAGCTTAAGGGGGAGGGGAGGGAAAAGAATAACTACCAGCCATTTCTCCAATGGGCAGCTCCTCCATAGACCTTAAAGTGAGAACTACTCGTGTTCTAGTTTCTATGAACTGTAAACCTGTAGTGTTCTGATTATCCTGATACTGGATTTTCTCGTTTTCTGTTACCTTGAGTCATTTGCCTTTACGATTCTAGACAGACCTAAGGGGAAAAGAACTCAAAACATATTTGCCCCCACCCCCACAAAAAATAACCCCCCCACTTACACACCCAAGCTCCACACTTAGAAAACTATTAATTCAGGGTGAGAAAATATAAATAGGTCATTTAGTCACAAAACTGAACTACCCCAACTAAATTTACTGTTTATAAATTTGCTGAAATTTTGCCTCAAAGTTGTCTCTATGAAATTCATTTGGTTTTCTTCAAATTGGTTAACCAAAAAAGACAAAAAAACTTGCCATCTACCATTCCTCCAGGCCTTGGCAGTCTGCCCTCAAAAGCTTCAGATAAGATGTATGAGAATATAAGCCTGAAAAAGAGAAACCTACAACACCCGGAAATCGGCCTACATCCCCACATTAACTCCCCCGTTACATTAGGAAAATAAAGGTTACCATACGTTCAAGTTCCAGAGAAACAACTTATCGCCGACCTCACGGACTTTTACCAACCACTCGCACTCCCTGCTGCCTTGCACACTGGCATGCTGGTCTAGGAGCCTGTATCTATTCTCCAAACCGCCTGCTCGCCTCCTCCGCGGGGTTGCCAAGCCAAGCCAAGCCGCCTGCTAGCTTCATCACCAATCGCACTGGCTCCTTCCTCGAATCCTCTTTCCTAGCTTCACCACCAAATCTTTAGGGCTCCTTCCTTCTTCCTAGCTTCCTTCACACATCGCACTGGTTCCTGGACTCCTTTCCTGCTTCTTGCTCCTCAGTCCTAGCTTCACCAAACACTGGTTGTTGGAATCCTGTCTGCTGCTCCTGTCTTCCTAGGTTCACTGAATCCATTTCTGCGTAGTAGCACCTGGGTCAGCTGCCAGTTAATGCTAGTCCTCAAGATTTTAGAAATCTTAGCTCAAAGTCCAAAGCAAAAATTTTAAGTTGGTAGTTGATCTTGAATTATACTTGTTATTAAAGTCCTTTAAAATTTCAAACTAAGCTACTGTATTTCAAGCCTTTCAAATTCTTTTAACTCTTCCCAAAATATTTTGCCTTAGTTTTTAAAATTACTTCAGTCCTTTTAGTAGCAATTTTTAACAGATTTCTCCTCTAGCTTAAAATATTCTTCTAAAGTGGTCCTGTCTGCATAAGATCAATTACCCTCATTTAAGGCCTTTTGAACTTCTGCACCAAAAACTGAATTGATGGGCCTTTAAAGTAAACTGATTGCTATTAACCTCCTGTTTTCAGTGCTCGCATTTTATCCAGTATTTGGCTTTAATTTTTTCTATCTTCTATCTTGATGTCTATCTTCTCTGCTCGTGTCCAAAATAGTTGTCTTAGCTTCTGGTTTTCATTTCTTATCTGAAATACTTGACAATATTCTTACGTCATTTTCTATTTCCTATCTTCTAGTTTTCTTAGTTTGTATATTTTGCACTTAGTTGCTGTTTCCTTTTTATTCTTCTGCCTATTTAAATTAACTTTTGTCTTCTATGGCCGTTTTCTATCTTCTACTTTTTCCTATCTTCTCTACATCTTCACTTTCCTGTACTTCTTTCTTCCCGTTTTCCACTTCAAATTCCTATCTCCATGTTTTTAACCTACCACTCCCAGTTAAGTTTTCCTATTTATACCTAGTTTTAGTAAATAACGCAATTCTTCCTGCGTCACAAATTTCAGGTCTATCGGATGACCACCTTCAATTTAACCTTTCTGAACGATTGCCTTTAAACTACTTTAATCACCTACAACTTGACTTTTTAAATAGCGTTTAGGTTCAGAACACCTTCATTTTAATAATGTTTGCCCATCAACTTAAAGCTTTCTTAATTCCGGACTCTATGTTCCTTCCTTAACAATCTTTTTAAAATAAAGTTACTTCCTTAATGAAGTTTCATCTCTTAACCTCCGGTCACGTTTTACGGCTTTTCTTTCCTCAAATTATTCTAAAGCCTTGAGACTTCCTCTTAAAGCTTTTTAAGTTAACAAAATTATTCAGAACTTCTTGCTAAGCAATACATTAAAAAAACTAGGTATTTATATTTCTTAATAATGCCTTAAATTATCTTGTTTTAAAGTAGAAAAACTTATCTGCGCTCTCCCAAGCTGGGCTTGCCGCCCCTGCAACAGCCTTCCTGCGCTCGCTGCCTGAATGCCTGCCGCAGAGCCCGAGAGAGGCGTATTTATAGACGAATGACAGCTCACACCACCGGAATGCAGTAACCTTCCGCCGCCTTTGTGAGGGAAGCAAAAGTAGTTCCCCAAGAGGGTTAAAAATAGATTCAGATTTTTACCTAGAATTTAATAGTTTGACTTTGGGTGCAAAACTTGGGTACATACCCAGATATATTTAAGACTTCCTAGGGAGTAGATAGATTTCAGCCAAAAATTAATGCAAAAAGATGAAAATCATCTTTAAAAGAGGTCAACTCACAAAATGTCAGAGCCATTACTTGGGAATATTTTTTTTTTTTTGTAGTTTTTTGGCTGGGGCTGGGTTTGAACCCACCACCCTCAGCATATGGGGCCGGCATCCTACTCCTTGAGCCACAGGTGCCGCCCCGGGAATATTTTTAACAGCTCTTAAAATACCTTTTGTGGTTTAAGTACAGTAAGTTGTATTTAATAACCTTAGAAATAAAATTAAAATGGGTTTGCTGATGGCTTTAATTTCTATTACGTAATTGAACTTCAGATTGGCAAATGTGCACTGAAGCTGACAAGGGGCAAAATGTCAGTTTGTCCCCAAACTGCCTGAGCCCCTGCGAGTTGATCCTGACATTATACTACACAGGTCTTGCTTGCTCTTTTATAGAAGAAACCTGGCCAGCACAGGCTGAAAGGTAAAAACCCACTTTCAGAAAATGTCACAAATGCCCCTGCCACTGTATGGTCTCCTGCCCTAAGCGCCGCGACCACACTCAGCGCCCTCCCCAAAACCACGCCTATCGCACAACCTAAGCGGCCCGGGCTCCTTTTGTGTTAAGATTTCTCAAATTGGTAACTGCCGGCTGGCTCCCTGGATCCAGGCTGCCCACCCCGACATTTTCTACCAGGCCTGGATTAATTAAGCCTTTGTTCCTTGCAAACAGGAACCACTTCTAAGCTTCCGGGCTCAGTCAGGTTCCCCAAAGCCAAGTAAGATAGCCCTGGGAATCAAGTCAACAGTTCCTTTCAAATTATCTCCAAAGACACAGCAACCTCTATACTTCAGCGTTTATAAACCATTGTATGTATCTACTTTTCTAGGGTTTTATGTTTGCAGGTTCTGTTAGTTGGCCCTGCAGTTGAGACTTTTTAAAATTAGAGCTGGAAGGAGAAAGCTCCTCTTGGCTGCAGTTTTCTTATTTAAAACACCCTCTCTACCCCAGGAATGGCCACGGCTGGGTGGGTTAACTCGAGCGCGCGGCACCCCCGACCCTCCCAGGACAAACTGGGCTCGGGCGGGAGCGGCGTCCTAGGACAACCCAATGCAACGCAACCCAATGTTCGCGTCGGATGATACTGAAGGGGCAGGGGCCAGCCTGCCCCCTCCAAGGTCGGGTCCGCTCCCAGAACCCCAGCGTTAACCCGGGCCTCGGAGGAGGGGAAGGGGAGGGGAGCATCCGGACGCAGCTCGCAGCCCCTTCCGGGATAACAAAAGGTGGGGGGAAGGGCTTTGCACCAGCACCCGCGCCGCGCAGGGATACGCGGGGCAGTGAGCCGCCCTCCCTTTGTGAGGCGGCGGCTCGCAGGCGGGCGCGCGCCGCCGGTTCTAACCGGCTCCAGCCGGTTCTGACCACCTTTTGGGAGCAGTGGCGGTTGACGCAGCGCATCACTGCGCATGCGCGCCCCACCCCCGCGCCATTGTCCCTGTCCTGGAGAATGGCTCGGGGGAGGGTCGCTATTGGGTCTGGGGCCAGGGGACTTGACGGTCCCCCTCTGCCCTGTCCCCACGCTTAAGGGTGGTGTATCTTTCGTGGAGCTGCCCCAAATCCTTTAGCAACCTAGATCTTCCTTTCCTTCCTTTCTCTTTGTCCTTTGTTGTTCCTACTTATTGTTGCCATGTCATCCCATTATTACAAGTTAGCACACGCTCCTCTTGGTATTATTAAATGTTGTCACATATCTTGTCAGAGGATTTTTGTACGTCACCAGGTTTTGTTAGTCTAATATTCTTGAGGCCAAAGACGTCTCGGGGTTACCTACCTCCAGCCTCCTTTTTTTAAGAAACTAAAGTGATGATATAAAATGGAGCCTTCAGGGGCACATGGGTACCAACGCTTGGCGCTGAGGACACGGTGATGAGCCACCGTACCCTCGGCGTCTTCATTCTAGAACCTGCTAAATGGCGTGTTTTTAGGCAGTAAGGTACAAAAGGAGATAGCTTAGTGACACTCCAGGTCAGCATTAAAACTAGGTGGCGGAAACAGTATGAAATTAATAGTGTAAAGTTAAAACCCCAGCTGGCAGTTTCGAACTGACCCTGGCCTGTTAAACAACAATGACAGCTACAAAAAAAAAAAAAAAAAAAAAACAGCCGGGCACTGCGGCCGACGCCTATAGTCCCAGCTACCTGGGAGGCTGAGGCTAGAGAATCGCTTAAGCCCAAGAGTTTGAGGTAACTGTGACAATGTCTCAAAAAAAAAAAAAAAATACCCTTTGGCTCCTGCAAGTGACAGTGGCTGGTTGTGTAAGGGCTGAATGGCTGGGGGAGCTGGCCTAGGGGTCCAGCGAGTGAGGGAACCGGCTCCTCTGTCTCCCCAACCCCCGTGAAGCAGGGCTGGTTTAGGCAGTTCCTCCTAAAGCCCATCTGGTTTTCTAGAAGCACTTAGCAGTGGAATATTACTGAGATGCGGACGGTTCCCTTCAGACGCACTCTTAATGCTTGCTCTGAAATTGGAAAGTTTTTAGTAGAGTTTTAGTGCGGGAAGGAGGAAAATAAGTCAGGTCACCTAATTTTACAAATGGGGATGTGTGGGCCTGGGGAATTTGCGATTTGCCTAAAATCAGATACAGCTAATTAACAGCAAAAGCTATTCTTGACTCCTAGTCCCCCTTCTCCCCCAGCACTTCTGTCCTCCTCCCCCAGTGCAGTTTTCCCAGGCCTGGAGAGGACCTAGGACTTGCTCTGTACTATCTTCTCTGCCCAGCTTTGGGGCCCAAGAAATGAATCATTTCCATTCTCTTTACAGATTATAGAATGTTTCTTCAGGAACACTCAAGTTCTACAGTATAGGAGGTTTTGCCCAATTCCAATTTTTTTTTTTTATTTAAAAAATGTTTTAGAAAGAATGTTTCTGG
This sequence comes from Galagoides demidoff, assembly GCA_963574575.1. Classification (NCBI taxonomy): domain Eukaryota; kingdom Metazoa; phylum Chordata; class Mammalia; order Primates; family Galagidae; genus Galagoides; species Galagoides demidoff. The sequence goes on from CAUYQV010078369.1 coordinate 13,831, forward strand.
CAGCGCCTGTGGCTCAAAGGGGTAGGGTACTGGTCCCATATGCCGGAGGTGGCGGGTTCAAACCCAGCCCCAGCCAAAAACTGCAAAAAAAGAATGTTTCTTAGGGAGGCACCTGTGGCTCAGTTGAGTAGGGGGCAGGCCCTATATACCGAGGGTGGCGAATTAGAACCCAGCCCCTGCCAAACTGCAACAATTCTTAGACTAAGGATTCCTTTAACATGACACTAAATTTCTTCATACACCTTTCTCCTGGCCTGCAACCCTGCTATTTTTAACCTCATAATGTCTGATCAAAGCTGCTGTCTCCACTGGTATTTTAATATCTTATTTATTCCCTTCCACCTCAGTCTCAACTCTCAAGTTCATTTAGGCATAAGGACACAAATAGAAGAGGGCAAATGCGTTTTAGCCAGACATCTCATGCTTCCCCCAAAAAAGCCCAGGCTAAAAATAGGGAGGCCTTCAGTTCTGGCTTCTGGCAATCACCCCAACTGACAAACAGCCTTGTGATCTTGGGCACCAATCCAAATACCTTTGCAGGGACAAATTCTTAATATGTACAATGAGAGGATTTGATGAAAATAGTGATGATGTTAATTCTATGATGTTAATTGAATTCTAAATTCAATAAAGGTGTAGGAAGATAACAGGAGATTTTAGGCCTCTTGGCTGTGGCTTTAAGGAAGGTTTTTTAAGGGTTGCTGAAAGAGTTAGAGGAGCAGAGATTTAGAATCAGGCTCCAAGCACACTTGTCAGCAAGGCCCTACCTCATTCTCCTGACTCACGGCAGGCCAGAAACCTCTGGAGAATGCCAGAATCCACTCCACCCCTTCCCTGTTTGGCAAGGCCAGTCAGGCTTAGTCAAGGGAGAAGCTTCTGACTCTTATCTCCTGCCCTTTGGTTCAGAGGCCAATATGGGTGTATCTTCACCATACCTGAGTTCCTCCCAGGCCTCCTTTGATTTTATCTAATCCTGTGAGTTTTTTGTTTTGTTTTGTTTTGTTTTTTTAAAGAAAGAGTCTTATGGCTCGGCGCCTATGGCTCGATCGGCTAAGGCGCCAGCCACGTACACCTAAGGTGGTGGGTTCGAATCCCCAGCCCGGGCCCACCAAATAACAATGATGGCTGCAACCAAAAAATGGCCGGGCGCCTGTGGTCCCAGCTACTTGGGAGGCTGAGGCAGGAGACTCGCTTGAGCCCAGGAGTTGGAGGTTGCTGTGAGCTGTGATGCCATGGCACTCTACCCAGGGGGATAGCTTGAG
>CAUYQV010078374.1:0-16761 GCA_963574575.1 Galagoides demidoff
GCGGGCGCCTGTGGTCCCAGCTGCTTGGGAGGCAGAGGCAGGAGACTTGCTTGAGCCCAGGAGTTGGAGGTTGCTATGAGCTGTGATGCCATGGCACTCTACCCAGGGGGATAGCTTGAGGCTCCGTCTCAAAAAAAAAAATAGAGAACCATCTGACCCAGCAATTTTGCTCCTCCTATATACCCAAAGAAATGAGAACACGTGCCTGTATGAAAACCTATGCACAATATTCACAGAAGCACTGACAGTCGTACCAGAAAGGAGAAGCAGTACAAATGTCCCTCATCTGAGGAATGAATAAACAAAATGTGGTCTATCCAAACAATGGAACACTATTTAGCAATGAAAGATAAAAGAAATACTAATACATGGGACAGAGCCTGTGGCTCAAAGGAGTAGGGCGCCAGCCCCATATGCTGGAGGTGGCAGGTTCAAACCCAGCCCTGGCCAAAAACTGCAAAAAAAAAAAAAAAAAGAAAAATACTAATACATGCTACGACATAGATGAATCTTGAAAATACAGGGTGTGTCAAAAAATCTATACACATTTTAAGAAAGGAAAAATTGGCTCGGCACCTGTGGCTCAAGTGGCTAAGGTACCAGCCACATACACCTAAGTTGGGGGTTGCTGTGAGTTGTGATGCCACGACACTCTCCCCAGGGGGACAGCTTGAGGCTCTGTCTCAAAAAAAAGAAAGAAAGGAAAAATTGTACCTAAAATTATTCTTTTTTATTTTTATTTTAAGACAGAGTCTCACTTTGTCACCCTTTATAGAATGCCGTGGCATCATAGATCACAGCAACCTCAAATTCCTGGGCTTAAATGATTCTCTTGCCTCAGCCTCCCAAGTAGCTGGGACTATAGGCACCCACCACAATACCTGGCTATTTTTAAAACCTGTGAGCTCAAGCAATCCACCCACCTCAGCCTCCCAAGTGCTGGAATTACAGTCGTGAGCCAGGGTGCACAGCCTTGTACCTAAAATTAAATTGTAATACATACCATTAATGTTTATTATCTTGTATTTTTTTTTTCTTTTTGAGACAGAGTCTCACTATGTCACCCTCGGTAGAGTGTTGTGGTGTCATAGCTGACAGCAACCTCAAACTCTTGGGCTTATGCGATTTTCTTGCCTTAGCCTCCCAAGTAGCTAGGACTACAGGCGCCCACCACAATGCCTGGCTTTTTTTTTTTGGTTGCAGCTGTCATTGTTGTTTAGCAGGCCCAGGATGGGCTCGAACCTGCCAGTCGTGGTGTATGTGGCCAGCAACCCACTCACTGAGCTATGGGTGCCAAGCCACCTGGCTATTTTTAGAGACAAGGTTTCACTCTTGCTCAAGCGTTTCTCTTGCCTCAGCCTCCCAAGTAGCTGGGACTACAGGCACCCGCCACAATGCCCAGCTACTCTGGCTCAGGCTGGTCTCAAACCTGTGAGCTCAGGCAATCTACCCACCTAGGTCTCCCAGAGTGCTAGGATTACAAGTGTGAGCCACTGCACCTGGCCTATCTTGCATTTTTTATAACTGCAGAAGCCAAACATTATTTGATTATTACAGTTTTAATATAGTTTTTTCCTTTCTTAAAACGCCTATAAATTTTTTTGTCACCCTATTAATCTAAGTAAAATAAGTGACACACAAAAGACCACATATTACACCACTCAATTTATATGAAATGGCCAAAATAGGCAAACCTAAAGGGACAGATTGGTGTCTGTCCTACTGCTAGGGCTGTGGGAGTGAGGGAGAAAGGGGGAAAGGAGGGCTAAAGGGCACAGAGTTTCTTTTGGGGATCATAAAAATGTTCTAAAATTGTGGTGGCCTTTCCATAACTCTATACATACACATGTACTAAAAACTACAGAGCTGTATACATTACATGGGTGAAGAATATAGCATATGAATAAAATCTTTATAAGGCAGTTAAATACATACACACAACCCCTTCTTTTGTAATTCATGTATGAGGTAGATTTAAGAAATAATGGTAGTTGGGCATTGGTGGCAGGCGCCTGTAGTCTCAGCTACTTGGGTGGCTTAGGCAAGAGGATTGCTTAAGCCCAAAAGCTTCAGGTTGCTGTGAGCCAGGACACCACAGCACTCTACTGAGGGGGACAAAGTGAGACTTTGTCTCAAAAAAAGAAAGAATGGTTATAGAATCTCAGGGCTGGCAGAGACCTCAAAAATTAACTAATGAGGGCTTAGCACCTAGAGCTCAAGTGGCTAAGGCGCCAGCCATATACACCAGAGCTGGCGATTTCAAATCCAGCCCAAGCCTGCCAAACAACAACTACAACAAAAACAACAACAAAAAAAATGGCCAGGTGTTGTGGTGGGTGCCTATAGTCCCAGCTACTTAGGAGGCTAAAGCAAGAGAATCACTTAAGGCCAGGAGTTGGAGGTTTCTGTGAGCTGGGACACCACAGCTCTACCAAGGGTGACAGCTTGAGGCTCTGTCTCAAAAAAACCAAATATTAAATAATCCAACTCCTGGGCCTGTAAGAATCTTTCCCATTTAGTAAAGCTTATTTGGCCCATAAATAGGAGAGAAAAAAATTTTCTTTTGGATCAAACATTTCTAAATTCACACTGATTGTTTCCTAGTATAGCCAGTCTAGTATAGAAAAGGACAGCAGGCTCTGGGATCAGAGAGACCTACCTAAGTTCAAACCTCAACCATACCTCACTATTTACCTTAGGACAAGTAACTTAACCTGAGCATAATTTCTCTCATTAGGTAAAGGAGTGATAACACTTGAAGATTACATAAAATTATAAATCTAGTTATATGTTAAGATTTCAAAAAAAGGTAGATGTTAATAATAAAAGCTAATCCTATTACCAGCATTACTAATATTCTAAGTTGTTAGGAAAAAAAAAATCATCTGATAAATAACCTAAATAAAAAGGGAGGAACCTTGACTGCCTCCTGAATTGGGGAGGGGGAACCTATAAAGGAGGAGAGGAAGCAAACATGACATTACAGTACCACGTGATTAATGGTTACAGGATATTTTTTTTAACCTTTCTGTAGATTTGAACATTTTCATAACAAAAAGTTGGGAAGAAAAAAATTATTTTCATGATTCCAATTTAATCTAGCCTTATTTACATAAACAGTAAGCTATGGTAAAATCAGTGATGGCTTAAGATATTTAATGATGATGTCTTAAAAATAAAATATAAACATTTTTTCTGCCCAGTTATGCATAAGATTTTAATTCAGATGAATAAAGATTTTTACATCAAAGTAAGCATAAATAAGGACTATAAAATAAATAATATGAAAATCACCATTCTAAGTAATAAACTACTTTTCAATTAAAAATTAAAAATTATTATTACTACTCAGGAGGCTAAAGTGGGAAGATCATTTGAGGCCAGGAATCTAAGACCAGCCTGGAAAACATAATGAAACCCCCGTCCCTAAAAAAATATTGTTTTAGGCTCGGTGCCTGTGGCTCAGGTGGCTAGGGCGCCAGCCACATACACCTAAGGTGGCAAGTTCGAATCCAGCCTGGGCCGCCAAACAACAATGATGGCTGCAACCAAAAAATAGCTGGGCATTGTGGTGGACGCCTGTGGTCCCAGCTACTTGGGAGGCTGAGGCAGGAGACTCGCTTGAGCCCAGGAGTTGGAGGTTGCTGTGAGCTGTGATGCCACAGCACTCTACCCAGAGGGACAGCTTGAGGTTCTGTCTCAAAAAAAAAAAAATTGTTTTAATTAGACAGGTGTGGTGGGCACTTGTCTACTCAGGGTGAGAAGATTGCCTGAGCCCAGCCTGAGCAACAGAGCAAGACCCCATCCAATAAAAAAATATCATTACTATTAGTCTTTTACAAAAGTCCCTGAAGGAATTTGATGAGTTTACTTTTAAGTAACCACCTAACAGTGACATATTAATTATACTCATTTTTGTACTTAGTAGAACAAAGTATAGATGGAAACAGAATTCCTAATTCTCCAAATGGAAATATCTGAAAAAATGAGGAGGCTCAGTGAACTTGAATCCTAAATGCAGATATTCTGAATTAACAATTAATAGAATAGTCTGTTCTAAGGAAATAAGCAGATACGTGCAACTGTGGCAAGAATAATGCTATGTGTATTACCACACTGTTTTCTCTTTCTGGGCTCAAAAGACCACTCCTTCCTAGCCTGCTCTGTGGCAGGTCAGAGACAAAGCATTCTAGAACAGGGGTGGAAGGCCACTGCCACGCCTGGCCCTTAACAACATCCTGTGTGATTCTCTAGTTCTGTTTCCCTTCTGTGGCAGCTGCAGAGAACATGTGTCCAATAGTCAAAGCCACGAGGTGAAAGAGGACTACCTAGCCCATACCCAGCCTGAAGGAGTGAGAAATAAACCTGTGTTTTGTTATGCTACTGAGATGTGGGAGTTCATATGACGCCCTGGCACAGCCTAGAGCTTCCTACAGTTTCCTACTTTAACTTCCCTCACTATCACTTATCACCCACACTTTCCTACTAAATACATGCCCCAAAAGGTGTGCCCAAGCCTGTTCATTACGGCATATTTTATTTCAAAAATTTAAAGAAAACAATTGAGCATCAATAGAAGATTAATTAAATAAGTGGTACAATATTTCAATGGGCCAACAGGCAGGCTTCATTAAAAACCCAACTTTATGGCTTGGCGCCTGTAGCTCAAGCAGCTAAGCCGCCAGCCACATACACCAAAGCTAGTGGGTTCAAATCCAGCCCAAACCTGCCAAATAACAATGACAACTACAACCAAAAAATAGCCGGGCGTTATGGTAGGTGCCTTTAGTCCCAGCTACTTGGGAGGCTAAGAAAAGAGAATTGCTTAAGCCAAGGAGTTGGAGGTTGCTGTGAGCTGTGAGGCCACAGCACTCTACCCAGGGCAATAGCTTGAGGCTCTGTCTCAAAAACAAACAAAAACTAACTTTAGATCTATATTAACATGAAAACAAGTTCATAAATATACTGTTAAATGAAAAATAAAACAAATCATTTATATTATATGGTTCTAATTTTGTAGGAAAAAGCAGTCTTCATAACTGTATAACAGTCTTACACCTATTTATGTGTGTGTCTATATATATATATATAAAATACATAAACTTGGAATGAAGTTTGTCAAAATGTCAATAATAGTTATCTGTCCAAGAACAACTATTTTCTAAATTTTCCAAGGAGCATGTATTTTTTTTTTTTTTTTGAGACGGAGCCTCAAGCTATCCCCCTCGGTAGAGTGCCATGGCATCACAGCTCATAGCAACCTCCAACTCCTGGGCTCAAGCGAGTCTCCTGCCTCAGCCTCCCAAGTAGCTGGGACCACAGGTGCCCACCACAACGCCCGGCCATTTTTTGGTTGCAGCCATGATTGTTGTTTGGCGGGCCTGGGCTGGGGATTCGAACCTGCCACCTTAGGTGTACATGGCTGGCGCCTTAGCCGATTGAGCCACAGGCGCCGAGCCAGGAGCCGGTATTTTTAAAATAAAGTTATTTTTAAGAAATAAGTTGATTTTGAAAAAACAAACCAGTTTAAGTAATGCAAGTTATTTTTTTGCCTATTATATTTTTTTTTTTTTTTTTTTTTGAGGCAGAGTCTCGAGCTGTCACCCTGGGTAAAGTCCTATGGCGTTATCACTCACAGCAACCTCCAACTCTTGGGCTCAAGGGATCCTCTTGCCTCAGATTTTCTATTTTTTTTTTAAGCTGTCCTGGGCCTCCACCCTCGGTGTATGTGCCCATACCCTGCCAATTGAGCTATGGGCACCGCCTGCCTATTCTAGAATGAATACATTTATAATATTAGCCTTTACTTTGTACTAAATTTCTAGCTCTGATAGGCTAGATTCCCTGAACATTGCCATTAAATAGTTTAAACATTAACAAACCATAACACACTACAAGGCCACAGATTTCCTTTTCAAAGTGATAGATAAAAGACTAGTGTCGATGTTACTAAAATGTGTAGTATTAATAGCATTCTGTCTTACCCCTAAAACAGCATTCAAATTACACCTAAAAATTTGACTTTGAACAACTTTAATCACAGTTTTCCCACAGATGCTCTGTTTTGATATTATTACCAGTACTCAGAGTATTCTCATTTTTCCAAGAAACACAGAATCAACTTTAATCTACAAATATGTGGCAAATGTTTTGTTTTCTAGACTAGGATCTGACAGATAGATATGCATCTTACACAAATGGCTACTTTGGCCTTGATTTCTACTTGTGTAGCTTTTGAGTGACTAGAGCCTAAGTTCCTACAGTTTCTGCTTAATTTCTCAGATTGTTAACCAGTACGGTTTATCAATCTAGCATTTCTAGGATATCTAGCATAGAAATAAGACTTCCTCTTTTTTTTTTTTTTGCAGTTTTTGGCTGGGGCTGAGTTTGAACTCGCCACCTCCAGTATATGGGGCCGACACCCTACTCCTTTGAGCCACAGGCGCCGCCCAAGATGTCCTCTTTAAGAATGTTTACACTCACAGATTTACTTGAGAAAAAATTTTAAAATGATTCAGGAGGAAAAGATTTTTTGCTTTCCTATTATCTAATCCACACCTGACTCTTGCAATTACGGTACTTAGAAATACAGCAGCTTCTTAGAGATGTAAAAAAAAAAAATCTTTTAAAAAAATATCTACTTTCCAGGTTTAAAAAAGATTTAAACACAAAGAGAAAAGATCTTTTCATCTTTGCCATCTTAAAACAACTAAGAAGCTTTATAAAATTAGAGATACAAGCTACTGAAAAGAAAATACACATGTGATTTACCTCTATATTATATTCTCCCCCATCTGTGTTGATTCTTATTGTAACATCATCATCTCCTATATGGGCTAGAACTCTAGAGTCAGGCTCACCTTAAGAGAAAAAAAAAATTTTAGTATTAAAAACATATTCCTACCAAGTAAGAAACTATACATTACCACCAATAAAAATCAACCAAACCTTTTATTAGAGTGGAATTTGCCTAGATACTAGGAGAGCTCTGCAACCAAGAAACAAAGGCCCCAGAAAGAAGCTAGATAATTCTTGCCTTTCCTAAGAAGTAGTCTTGGGTCTACTCATTTAAAACCTATCCCTTTACCAACTCCCCCCCCCCCAAAAAAAACCCAAAACTGTAGATTTTCTTCTAGAAGAACTTTATCTACTTCTGGGTAAGGAAGAACTAAGAGAAGGCAGAAAGCATGATTTTAAATACACAGGCTTTAAGCTGTACTACTTGAGGATTTCAATGCCACTCCTTTTTTCTTAGTGCAAAAAAAGGGCAAAAAACTACAATTGTTTGCTTAATGTATTTTCTCAAATAAAAACATAAGGGATCTTCTAGCTCCTCTGTTTTAAAGTTTCATAAAGGAGGCCTCCAGTTCTTGCTGAAGACAAAACAAGGTTAAATTATCACTTGAGGGCAGCACCTGTGGCTTAGTACGTAGGGTGCCGTCCCCATATACAGAGGGTGGTGGGTTCAAACCCGGCCCCGGAGAAACAGCAACAACAACAAAATAGCTGGGGGTTGTGGCGAGCGCCTGTAGTTCCAGCTACTCAGGAGGCTGAGGCAAGAGAATCGCCTAAGCCCAAGAACTGGACGTTGCAGTGAGCTATGATGCCACTGCACTCTACCAAGGGCAACAAAATGAGACTCTGTCTCTTAAGAAAAAAAAAAATTATCACTTGAGAGAAAATTAATTTTAATCATCAAGCTACTCTGACATGTTAAAAAATATCTACTTCTTCCTATTAAAATGTCTCTGCTTCCAAACAGGCAAAGCACTTCTATGACACCCAACCCCACCCCAAAAGAACATGCAATCAAGTTAAATTTAGAGCCCTAATGCTCTAGCTAGACCCAAGAGCAAACAGATAAACCCCGTACTGACCAACCACGTGTCCAGTGAAGAAGTCCTGCCATTTTACAGTGTACTCGCTTTCATCTTTACCATCCACCACCACAACTTTGAAATTTTGTGAAAAACGTTCAGTACTTGAGGTCAGGTATAATTTAAAATGCCTGAAGAAAGAATGCATTCATATTTTACTCTAAGCACATAAAATAAAGGCCCGATTTTCATTTAGTTAAACTTTCTTTAAAAGTCAGAAAAGGTGACATTAATAAAATACTATGCAAGTTATAACTAATGTTTTACTTAAGAGCAATATATCTCCTATAAAGACAAATGGACTAATTTGTTTAGCTATAAAACTTGGCAGACCAGAATAAACTCTTATTGGAGGAAAAAAGATTCAAAGAACTTATGCATTCATCTTTTCTTTTCTTTTTTTTTTTTTTTTGAGACAGAGCCTCAAGCTGTAGCCCTGGGTAGAGTGTCATGGCATCACGGCTCACAGCAACCTCCACCTCCTGGGCTCAAGTGATTTTCCTGCCTCTGCCTCCCAAGTAGCTGGGACTATAGCACCCACCACAATGCCGGGCTATTTTTTGGTTGCAGAAGTCATTGTTATTTGGCAGACGTGGGCTGGATTCAAACCTGCCAGCTCAGGTGTATGCGGCTGGTGCCTTAGCCACTTGAGCCACAGGCACCAAGCCATATTCATCTTTTCTGCAAAACTCTGAAGAACAAGGAAACGCACATCTGGGTAATATAAGCTAGAGCTGGGTTTCTCTCAAAAATTTATTAAAGACTAGTATTACTGTATTGTACTGAACACTTACTCGTTGGTAGGTACTCTGTATACATTATTTCCACTTCACACAGTGAAAATTGAGAGTTGGAGGTTAATCAACGCTCAAGCTTATACAACTAATAAATAGTAGAACTGGAAAATGAACTTGGATTATTTCAAAACTCGATACCGTGTTGCCTCTAGCAATCAAGTTGAGTAAAATAAAGAAAAATTCTTATTGCTTTGCAAAATTAATAAATGCTGCTATCTATTTATTTATTTTTTGAGACAGAGTCTCAAGCTGTCACCCTGGGTAGAGTGCTGTAGCATCACAGCTCACAGGAACCTCCAACTTCTGGGCTTAAGCGATTCTCTTGCCTCAGCCTCCCAAGTAGCTGGGACTACAGGTGCCTGCCACAACACCCAGCCATTTTTTGGTTGTAGCTGTCATTGTTATTTGGCTGGCCCGGGCTGGATTCAAACCCGCCAGCTCTGGTGTATGTGGCCTGCGCCTTAGCCACTTGAGCTACAGGCACCGAGCCAAATGCCGCTATCTAAATTTAAAATTCCCCCTTAGAAGAATGTGTCATGAAAAAAATTAATCCATGATTATTATTAAGGATATAAATACAAAGTATCCAAGACAGACATTGAAATCTGTACTCCAGTTCTTTAGGTGTTTCAGTTTCAGTTCTGAAATAAAAACTGGGAATGAACAAGATTTCCTCAATTATTATTTACACAGCCCTCTCAATGTGCTCATGAACACCAAAGACAAAGAATGATATGCCATTCATCTTACTACAGGGACAAACTTTGTCAGCTGTGGCTTGAAAATATGAAGTGTTACTTCCCCCACTGGTTTGTATAAGTCTTTAAACTTCTGGGAAGAAATCTAGACTGGGCCTGTCTCCATGACAACAAATATTTTTAACTTTTTGAGCATAACAAGGTAATTTTAGTTTGCTTGTGGTTTTCTGATGGTCAGAAGGAAAGAGACACGATACAATGTTATTGGAACCTTTTCTCCTGCTATCCTAAAATGCAAATTCCCACACATTCTCAGTTATGATGTTTTCCCCTTCAGTTATGCTGAGTATTTTGACAGGAAAAACATACCTATTATAAATGCTTTATTACTAATATTTAGTTTTAAACCTCTCCATGAGTTGCAATATTACTTTTAATTAATGTTCTTTCCAGAAAAATCACCAGAATTGCATTTTTCATTTTCTACATTAAGAATCTGTAAAGAATCTGTTCTTATTTCAGTACTAAATTGATAAAAACGAAAGAATATTATGGTCTATAAAAATAAAAAAGTGATGGTAAAATCCATGGTTTTTTAAATTTTCCATTCTTAGCTTTTGAGCTATAAAAAAACCCTTCAAATAAGATAATGGCAGTGAAAATTTCTTTTTCTTTCTCCCCAAAATTACATGAAATCACTTAAGAATTCTTGAACATCTTCATTTATCTTTCTGACTCTCAGTTTAAAGACTTACAGTAACTACAGATAGTGCTAACCAACAGTCCAGATTAACATTTTCCTATCCATTCTTAATGGACTAAGTAGTTGGCTGCATCACTTTCATTTGTTTATCAGTCCTATTCCTCCTTAAACAAAATTTGAGATATTTCACTTTTAGGAGAAACATTTAAGTTTTTCAAAAATAAATTCTGATAACATTATCAAAATAGTACCAAACAGTATCTGAAGCCTTTGCATAATTTATTTATTTTTTGAGACAGAGTCTTACTTTGTCCCCCTTGGTAGAGTGCCAGGGTATCATAGCACACAGCAACCTCAAACTCTTGGGTTCAAGCGATTCTCTTGCATCAGACTCCCAAGTAGCTGGGACTACAGCCGCTCACCACAACGCCCAGCTATTTTTTTAGAGACAAAATCTCGTTCTGCCCCAGGGTGGTCTCTAACCTGTGAGCTCAGGTATTCCACCTGCCTTTGCCTCCCAGATGCTAGGATTACAGGTGTGAGCTATCAAGACTGGCCCAGAAGATTTTTTTCAAATAGCAGTGGAAGGCAAAGCAAAGTATTTAAACCGAGATCATTATATTAAATTTCGATGTGACTATCAGAGGTTAAAAAGGCTTGGTAATGGTAAGAGATTGTGTAATGAATTAAACTGATTTTATGAAAAAAAAAGTTTAGAATTTGCCTTTCAAGTTGCATTTCCTCTTTGCTGTAATCAAAAAATGCTCTTATTCTAAAGACCCGGTTTCAATACCCCATCTCTAAAAATAGGCAGGTGTTGTGGCTGGCACCTGCAGTCCCCACTATTCAAGAGGCTGAGGCAAGAGAATCGCTTGAGCCCAAGAGTCTGAGGTTGCTGTGAGCTATAATGACACCACAATCTGCCAGTGGCAACAAAATGAGACCTTGTCTCAAAAATAAATAAATAAATAAATACAGAATCTTCTCCTTTACTATCACCACCAAGTAATAAGTGACTTCACAGGGTAGGTTCAGCCCTGATACAAATTGATCGTTTTGGTTACTCCAGGATTTAAAAAAAAAAGAAAGAAAGAAAGCTTTAATAACACAATATGATAGAAGGAAAAGGATACAGACTTTGGAGACTGACAAGGTGGCTCAAATCCTACCTCTACCACTTTCTCACTGACCTTACCCTTAATCTCTGGACCTCAATACTTTTTAACAAATAGAAAGAATATCACCTACTAGCTGAATGGTTTTGAGGGTTAAATGAAATAACCTTTTTAAAGTACCTGGTACAAGTTCTCATAGATTATTAGATACATTTCCCATTAAACATTTAAGATATAACTGTAAATAAATTACAAACTTTCCTGCTTCCTTATACAAAGTGAATATTAAACATTTTCTGAATGAATCAATGTCGTCTATGAAACATGAAAAAGGAAAAGGTCACAGGATTATTTGCCCCTAGAGCAGTGGTTCTCAACGTTTCGTTTGTTGTAGCAAATGAAAATAATTTTATGGTTGGGGGTTACCACAACCTGAGGAACTGTATTACAGGGCTGTGGCACTAGGAAGGTTTGAGAACCACTGCCCTAGAGTAAGGATTCTATAAGCCACCTCAAATCTATCTTTAACATAAACCTAGAAAACTAAACTTTGAGTTCTTAACATTTAGTTCCTCCCTTTTCTCTTGCTCCCACTCAGTTTTTTTCTTTCTTTCTTTCTTTCTTTTTTTGTTCCACTCTGTTGCCCTAGGTAGAGAGTTCTGGCATCACAGTTCACAGAAACCTCAAACTCCTGGTTTCAAGTAATCCTCTTGCCTCAGCTTCCCGAGTAGCTAGAACCACAGGTGCCTGCCACAACACCCAGCTAGTTTTTCTGTTTTTAAGTCTCAAACTCCTGAGCTCAGGCAATCCACCTGCCTCAGTCTCCCAAAGTGTTAGGATTACAGGCATGAGCCACCACAACCTACCCCAACTCAGTTCTTGACACTACGTATCCATTCTTTCAATAAACTCCCTACCAGTATAGTAGCAATAACACAGGTTTTGGAGTCAGACGTTGAAATCCGATTTTGCCATTTACTAGCTGAGTGATCTTGGACAAGTTCTTAACCTCTCTGAGCCTCAATGTTTTTTTGTTAGATTTTCTTTCTTTCTTTCTTTCTTTTCTTCATTTTTTTTTTTTTTGCCTTCAAAGGGAACAGCTTCCATGCAGAATATAGTGAAAATTACAGAAAATAAGCACCTGATAAACTGTAGCTACTGTTATTATCACTCTGCTAAATTTGCTGTAGGTTAAAAGCTAGATAACCAATATTGTAATATTTTGATATAAAATCTAACAAAAGGAATTTATTCAAAAATAACCTCAGGATGATGCTAATAGTTAGGAAAAACAAAAATATAGCAAAACATTTGCATAAAATATCCATATTATGTGCAGTAGTGAACCAATTTTCTTTCTTTTTTTTTTTAAAGATAGAATCTCATTATGTCACCCTCCATAGAGTGCCATGGCATCACAGCTCATAGCAACCTCCAACTCTTGGACTTAAATGATTCTCTTGTCTCAGCCTCCCAAGAAGCTGAGACTATAGGCACCCGCCCCAACACCTGCCTTTTTTTTTTTTTTTTTTTTTGTAGTTGTTGTTGTTTGGTAAGCCTGGATGGGGTTCGAACCTGCCAGCCCCAGTGTAAGTGGCCGGTGCCCTAGCCGTTGAGCTACAGGCGCTGAGCTCCAATTCTCTTATACTACTACAACTCAGTAGCCATAAGACAAAACCAATAGAAAAATGGTCAAAAGGTATGAAAAGGCAATTAATAGAAAAATACAACAAATGACTTATTAACATGAAAAATGCTCAAATTTATACAAACTAAAATCAAAACAGCTATGAGGTACCATCCTCTCCCAGACAGGTGAAAGTTAAAGGCTGATAAAACATATTATTGGGGGCCAGGTCAGGTAGCTCATGCCTATAATCCCAATACTGTGGGAGACCGAAGCAGGTGGATCACCTTGCTTGAAACTAGCCTGAACAAGACCAAGACCCTATCTCTACTAAAAATAGAAAAACTAGCAGGGTGTTGTGGTGGGCACCTATAGTTCCAGATATTCAGGAGGGTGAAACAAAAGAAGCTCTTGAGCCCAAGAGTTTGAGGTTGCTGTGAGCTAGGATGACACCAGGGCACTGTACCCAGGTTACCAGAGTGAGACTTTGTCTCAAAAAAAAAAACAAAAACAAAAACAAAAAACCAACCTATTATTGGTAAACCTATTCTCATCTGTGGGAAGAAACCACAACATCAATAAAAATTTATAGTAAACATATCCTTGACCCAATAACTTTCCCTCATTCTCTTGTTTGTTTTTTAAACCAAGTGCACATATATTTTTTTAAATAAAGAATAACTTATACCATTTATATTCTCATAGTTTTGTGGGGGTTTTGTTTATATTTGTTTTAATATTGGACACAGCTTCCTATAAAGACTCTAGAAAAAGACCTGCAATTACGAAACAGATTTCAATCTGTAAGACAACACAAGCAATATTAAAATTACTGCCCAAATATAACACAGTTTATGCTATGAAGTAAGTGGAACTCAATTCAGAAAGAACACTAAATTCTAGACCCAGCTCACTACCCAGGCCATGGGATCCTGAACAAAACCCTTATCTTTTGGCCAGGTCTTATAGCTCACTCACACCTGTAATCACAACACTTTAAGAGGCCGAGGTGAGAGGACTGCTTGGACCAGGAGCTTTAGAACATCCTGAGCAAGAATGAGATCCCATCTCTACAAAAGTTAGAAAAATTAACAAGGTGTGTGGCACATGCCTGTAGTCCCAACTACTTGGGAGATTGAGGCAAGCGGATTGCAGTGAGCAGTGAGCAGTGACGTCACTGAACTCCAGCCCAGGCAAAAGAGTGAGACTCTATATAAAAAAACAAACATAAAAAGGCAAAATCTTTATGTCTTCATATATAAAATAAAGATAATACTTAATACATGGAAGATGGTTCTAAAGTAGCACCCAAAATGTAAAGTGTCATAAGCACTCAATTAATAATACTTATTTTTATTAAAATTTTATAAACATTATTACCACCATTAATACCTTTGGAACACCCACTTACTTTTTAAAAAATACTCATCATCAGAATGACTTTTAGAATAGGCATTGTATTATGTAACAATCATATATAACAATCGTAATTATGTCAGTTACTAATCTTTAGAACAGGAGTGTCCAACCTGCCATGGGCAGCATGGTGATCTTGTGAGAACTTTTTTTTGCTTATCTGTGGTGTCAGATATCATGAAAAGTATGCATGGACCTTTTTTTTGCTCATCAGCTTTTCTTAGTATTTGTGGGTTTAATATGTGGCCCAAGACAACCCTTATTCTTCCAAAATGCAGCAAAGGAAAAAAAAAAGGTTGGACACCCTTGCTTTAGATTATAATTTCCAAAGATTTCAGTATTTTTCTGTTTTTGCCAAACCTCATCCCTTACTGCCCCAACATTATTATATGAATAATTCAAATTACCTTTTCAAAGCTGAAAAAGTTAGTAGTGTTTCTAAATGTGTCGAGGCCTGCAGATCCCTTTTTCTTACCGAGTGCTGCTGGATATTGGATAAGGAGAGGATATCATAGTCTGAGAGCAAAGAATCAAGCTTCTCTGAAATAAAGGTAAAAACGTTATTAGCACCTAAAACTACTAATCAATTGTAATATCTCCAAAATGAGAGCGCCAGACAATAAACCACTCTGACCTAATGCATTAGGAAGTGTACAAACCTTTTCATCAACAGAAACTCTGCTCTTTCCTGTGTAATAAGGGAGAAATTTAGAAGACAATTTGTGTGACTTGAATCTCTAAACTCTGTCTATGATTCATGCCTATAGTCCCAGCTACTCAGGAGGCTGAAATAGGAGGGTTGCTTGAGGAGCCGAAGGCTACAGTGACCTGTGATCACACCACTGGTTATATGCGAGAGGATGCCTTCCTTTTCTCTCAACAAATATCACTGCAGAAGCTATGGTATACAAAGCCATTCCAAAGGACTGAGAACATCCTCAAAATATAGTAGCAGGAGCTTAAAATATAAGTTTATTGCAACTGATGTTAAATATGTTCACAAAACCTGTTTTAAAAGAAAGAATCTCAACTCATATGTGTGAGCTAAAAAAAATGGCTCTCATGGAGGTAAGCAGTGCACTGGTAGTTATCAGAGGCTGGGAAGAGAAGGGTGAAGGGGGAGATGAAAAGAAGTTGGTTAAGGCGTACAAAAATAAATTAGATAAAAGGGATAAGTTCTAGCATTTGATAGTACAGTAGAGAAATTAAACTTAATAATAATTTATTGTACATCCAAAACTACTAGAAAAAAAGACTTTTAATATTACAAAAAAAAAAAAAAGTTTTAGGTGATGGCTATCCCAGTTACCTTTTGATCATTACACATTATATAAGGTATCAAAATACCACATGTACCCCCAAAATATGTACAATATATATCAATAAATACAAATAAACAGATAAATTAAGTACATTTAGATATGCCACTGCCGAGAGACCTCGTTGCACAAACCTCTCCCATATCATCCACCCAACACCCTAACCCTCTTACTCTAACAGGCTCCTAGAATGCTGAGAAATTAGGCCATTACTTCCAGAAATCTGGAAATCTGACAATCTCAAATCAAAGGCCTAAAATTCTGATATCAGAAGTTTCCCAATAGAAGCCTAATCACATTAAAAAAGGAAAGAATTAACCCAATACCTTTTTTTGTTTGTTTGTTTTGAGACGGAACCTCAAGCTATCCCCCTGGGTAGAGTGCCATGGCATCACACCTCATAGCAACCTCCAATTCCTGGGCTCAAGCGAGTCTCCTGCCTCCGCCTCCCAAGTAGCTGGGATCACAGCTGTGTAGCCCCCCACAACGCCCGGCCATTTCTTGGTTGCAGCCATCATTGTTGTTTGGCGGGCCCAGGCTGGGGATTCGAACCTACCACCTTAGGTGTACGTGGCTGGCGCCCTAGCCGCTTGAGCCACAGGTGCCGAGCCTTTTTTTTTTTTTTTGAAATAGAGACTCACTCTGTTGCCCTTGGTAGAGTGCTGTAACGTCACAGCTCACAGCAACCTCAAACTCCTGGGATAAAGTAATTCTCTTGCCTCAGCCTACCAAGTAGCTGAGACTACAGGCACCATCACAACACCCAGTAATTTTTAGAGATGGGGTCTTGTTCTTGTTCAGGCTGGTTTCAAATCTGTGAGCTCAGGCAATCCACCTGCCTTGGCCTCCCAGAGTGCTAAGATTATAAGGCGTAAGCCACCCTGCCTGAACCCCAATACCTTTTTCTTTCATTTTCCCCTAAATACCCTCAATTGGTTCATTCATCAATTCATTCATTTGCTGCCATGATTCAGGCACTAGTCTACGTGCTGAAATACAGCATTAATGGAACAAAGGCCTTACTTAATGGAACACACATTGGAGCACGTACAAGGAAACATCTATCAGTGCTGTGGACACAAAAGCAAAATAAAAGAGACAGGGAATGGGAAAGACTAGTTCACACAGAGTAGCCAAAGAAGAAAAAGCACCTCAATGTTATGTAACATTTAAGCAAACAAGAAGAAAGCAATGCCTAGGCATGCTGCT
>CAUYQV010078376.1:0-28798 GCA_963574575.1 Galagoides demidoff
CTCTC
This sequence comes from Galagoides demidoff, assembly GCA_963574575.1. NCBI lineage: Eukaryota > Metazoa > Chordata > Mammalia > Primates > Galagidae > Galagoides > Galagoides demidoff. The sequence goes on from CAUYQV010078376.1 coordinate 6, forward strand.
AGCAGCTCTGTTCCCAGGCTCTTTAGCACATTTAATCACTGGTAGCTTGAAGCTTGCACTGTATGAAAACTGTTCCCACATTTTACAAGGGATTTTCCAACAATTTTTGTAAAAAGATCAGCTAGATTGTAGCTCCCACCTCAGGTGTACAAAGAGACATGCGTAGCTCTTCATTGGCTGAAAATACTTTTGTTGCGAGTTTGCGATAAGTTCAACAAAACTGATCCCCATGTTCCGGAGTATTATTTTGCATATGAATATCATTAGTGCTGTCTAGAGTTACGCTTTTAATGTATAAGCATGAATAATTTAAAAATATCTATATATAGGGAATTAGTATACCCATGTGTAATGTGCATCATTATTTTTTCCTCCAAAATTTGAGAAAAAAGTGTACATTGTACGTGGCAAAATATGTTAATTACAAAACTAAATCACCTTCCGCAACCTTGTCGCTGAAATCTGACTTCCACACGAATGTGGTAATAGGCTTTCTTGATCTCTTTCCAGCTGGCATTTCAGGGCACTCCTAATACCTGGTAATAATCTTCTTTGGCCAAGGGGGTGCATGTGTGGATGAAGGCAGTACAAACAAAAGGGTAACCTTTTGTTCCTGTGAGGCTGGGGCTGGGTCTCAATGTCAGCAGTATCCAAGGTCCACGAGTGTCTAGGGAAGGCACCAAGGCCATGATGCTCAGTTGGCCATCCAGAGATGCTCCCCCCACGCCCTCCCTGGGCTGCCAGGTCCCTCTGTCCACTGCAGCCTGGCAGCCAGGGAGTCCCCACTGCCACCAGCCACCAGCTTGTAGAGCACCCCACCACGGTCTTGGCCCAGGGACCTGTCTCCATCCTCCTGTCTCTCCATCCCTCTTATCTGTATCTTCTGTCTGTCTCTTTCTCTGTTTCTGTCTGCTATTTTCTCTCTCTGCCATCTGTCTTATCTTTCTGTCCTTCCTAGTCATCCCTGCTGTCTGGTTCTCCATCCACCTACTATGCCATCTATCTAGAGAGAATGGGAGCAATCACCCTGGGTTCCAGTGTGATGCTCGCACCCCACCGCAGAGGGGGTAGAGGTGTGGGGCTGAGGGCCCACAGGCCTCGGTGAATCGGAGTAAGCATGCTTACGTTGGTTGGTGAGTCATGATTAAGAAGGGAGGAACAAGACCAAGTAGGGTGCAGTGGATGAGAAGGTATTGGGACCAACGACTGTGAGTGATGTTCAATTTCATGCACCTGAGGTGTTAAAAATACCATCGCATGAAACAAAGCAAATTAGCGATTGTGTTTGTGCCATGTACCTCAGCATTTTAGAGGTAGTGGAACAGAGACAAAGGAGCTCTTTGATCTGCTGAGAGCAGCTCAGGGAGCCTCAGAGACCCGGGCTCCTGCCCAGTTTATCCTCTCACACGCATGGCTTTTGTCTCAGGGGACTCCTGTCTCAGCAAACGGCAGGGCTAACCTTTCACTCAACCATGCTTGGGCGGAGATTCTGAATGTGAGAAGAAAGGACATTTCCCAGGGGTAAGGGAAACAAGGTCCCTGGCCTCACAGACAACCTACGCCAGCTCCGGGACAGATGTCTGAGGTCCAGCTGTAAGTGATGCCTGTCACATCTGTGTGCTGTGGTCGCCTTAACGAGTCACCACAAACAAACAGTTGAAAAGAACATAAATCTATTCTTCCACAGTTCTGGGTTCAGAGTCTGAGCTCAGGGCCGCACTGCTGGTGTGAGCTGGGGGAGCCCCGCCCCTCCAGTCCCCAGGAGTTCCGTGGCTCTGTCGTCACTGGATGTGGGGCCGGCCTGGGCAGTCCAGCATGGTCTCATCTCAGTCCTTACCGTGGGGGCATTATTTCCAAATAAGGCCCTGTGAGGTCCTGGGTGGATGTGGATTGGGGGGGCAGTGTTCTGCTCACCTTTGCTGAGACTGGACTGCATGTATTCTGCCTGCTGCACCCCAGGGGGAGCTGTGCCCTGTGTGTACACCATGTGTGCACTGGGAAGGCCTACTGCTCCCCAGGGGGGCTGTGCACTGTGTGTACACCATGTGTGCACTGTGTGTGTGCACTGGGAAGGCCTACTGCACCCCAGGGGGGGCTGTGCCCTGTGTGTACACCACGTGTGCACTGGGAAGGCCTGCTGCACCCCGGTGGAGGCTGTGCCCTGGGAAGGCCTGCTGCAGGCATAGGCTGAAGGGTGGAGGCGGGCGTGTCAAGCCCGAGGGGATAGGTGGCCAGAAGCTGAGCACTCCGAAGAAGTCTCTGTGGCCAAAAGGATAGGCTCCAGTTTGGTCATGTGAAAGTTGCTGGATCCAAAATGGAGTCACTAATGTCAAACTGGCAAACTGGAGCTGGAAAGTCCATGAAGGGGGTTCTTGAGCACTATTGCCGTAACAGAGGCTGTCGCAAGAAATGTTTTGGGGCCACAGTCAGCTCCAGCACAGCCAGCAGCTCTCAGGGGGTTATGTGGCTGCTCACAGGGCCCACCCGAGATACAGGTGGTGTCCAGCAACCACAGACATTGGCCCGTCAGGACTCACCAGCTCCGCGGTACTGTTGGCACCAATGAACTTTCTTTTAAAACCACCTGGTAACCTCCTCTCTCCCCAGTAGCCCTTTCCTGTATTCTCTGCACATCCTGGAGGCAACCCTGGTCTGCAACCCATCCCCGGCAATCCTGCTGCTTGTATGTTATTCCCTAGTGAAGCCTCCTTTTCCTGAGATATTAGTTTCTTTTTGTCTTGTGTCGATGTTTCTCAAAGTGTCCTAGGCCAGAGAATGTGGGTGCTTTGTGCTCAGGCTGGTGACTACTTTAGTGACTACTGCTCAGTTTCTGCTGGGTGGACACAGTGGTATTCCTCACAAGCTTGGACACCAGTGCCCTGTCCCCAGGACGGTGAGTTCCTTCTGGAACTGACGGAGGCACGCTGCTCCTCCCTGGGCCCCTGCCTTCCTGCGGAGCCCTGTTTGAATAAGCAAAGTTTATTTACTTCTTGGCAATCATAATTCTTGAGAGTTAAGCAATAAATGGCTATTTTAAAAAATCCAGATAATTGGTGTTTAAGTCGCATCTTCACAGCTTACAGAGGAACTCTGTGATGTGAGCCACAGGCTTTCATATCCTGACTGCTCTCCCAGGAGTCCCTGTCCCCAGCCCCTTGCTGCTGGCCTGGCTACTCCAAGACACCTTCTCTGCCTCTTGCTGCCGCCCTGCCTCTGCTCCAGGCTGGCCTCTCATTCTGGCTCAGGGACCCTCAGCTTCCTGCCCCCTCATGGCGGGAGCCCCAGGCCTCCCTGCCCAGCCTGCATGACCACTGACCTGAGGCTGGAGTCCCAGAAAAGAAGCCAGATCACTTAAAATCCTGTTTTCTTCTGTCTTGGCTGTGAACACTTTCCCACTGTTCTAACCATATTGGAAAATCAAAGCACCACTGCTGGGACTGTGGCACCTCTGTGAGGTCCCCGAGCTTGCCCAGCCCTGTGAGGAAGCTGGTGCAGCTGTCCCCTCGCTCCCCCTACTTCCCACTCCGGTCACTACTCGCCACTGGGAAACTCTGCTTTTCTCTCTCATGACCACAGCATTGAAAAGAAGAAAGAAGTGACCCGAAACTCTGGGAAAGTCAGGAAAATACTTGTCGGGCCACAGTCTCTGCTCTGCCACGCTCATCCTCCTGGGAAGAAACTGGTTCCCCTGCCGCACCTGCACCCACCCAGGTGGGAGGCCTCCCCCGACCCTGGTCCAGCCATTCTCTGTCTCATCAGCACCTCCAGATCCACGTTCTCATCAGAAGCCTGTGCTCAAGGCTGCCACCGATCAGCTTTGGGTTTTGTGGCACAAGAAAGAAGCAACCAGAGTTGGGTTAGTTTCAGAGGTTTCTGCAGATGTTTTAAAAAATGTCTTCTTGAGGCTCGGCCCTTGTAGCACAGTGGTTGTGGCACTAGGCACATGCGCCGGGGCTGGTGGGTTTGAACCCAGCCCGGGCCTGCTAAACAACGACAACTGCAACAAAAAAATAGCTGGGTGTTGTGACAGGTGCCTGTAGTCCCAGCTACTTGGGAGGCTGAGGCAAGAGAATTGCTTGAGCCCAAGAATTTGAGGTTGCTGTGAGCTGTGATGCCACAGCACTCTACTAAGAGTGACATAATGAAACTCTGCTCAAAAAAAAAAAGAAAAGAAAAGAAAAGAAAAATGTCTTTGCAAGCCTGATTGGGTGAGGCTGCAGGGGGGCTTTGGCTTGGCCATATGGGCTTCAGTTCAGCAGGCCTGGTGGAGGTCGCTGAACTAGTGACTGTAGGAGGCTTATATTTATTCAACAGATGCTTACTGACTGCTATTTTGGTTATTTGCTGCTCGGTAACAAATCACTTCAAAGTTTAGTGGCTTAACAGATGACTGTTGGCCATTTCTTAGGTTGACTGTGCTGGGCTCAGCCAGGACGATTCATCTCTGCTCCTCATTGGCTGTGTTGGCTGGGGTCACTTGGAAGGCTGGCTCTTGGATGGGTGCCAAGGTGACTGGGTGCTGGGCCTCTGCCTCCTCCAGGGCTTTCTGTCCTCAGGCCTCCCTATCCACTTGGTCTCTGTAGCATGGAGTCTTCTCTGCACTGCTGGCATTTGGGCTGGCTAATTCTCTGTTGTGGGGCTGTCTGGTGCATTGAAGAGGGTTGGCAGCATCCCTGGTCTCTACCTATTGGATGTTGGTAGTACCTGCACCTCTAATTTGCAACAACCAAAAACCTCTCCAGCTGTCTTCTGGGGACAGAATCTCTCCCTGTTGAGAACTACAGGGCAGCCTGGACTTCTTGCAGCTGAGGACTATCAAGGGAGTGGGAGCAGAGTGCCAGGCCCCTTAGGGCCTCTCCTGGAATTGGCGCCACTTCACTTCACATTCTGGTGGCAAAGTGGGACACACGGTCAGGTCACATTCCAGGGGAGGTGGACAGAGATTCCACCGCTGAAACGGAGCAGTGAAATTACATTGCCAAGGGACATACAAGGGACCACTGAGCCATCTCTGAAAACAGCCTGCCATGAGCAGTGCCTGCGAGGTAACAAGTCCTGCCCTGACCTGGCATGTAGGGAAATCAGTCTTCACCATGGAGGCTGGCAGGAAATATAGATGTGAGTGTGTCTATATACAAGGCTATGCATATGGTACTTAGCCAAGTAAAAGGAAATTTAAAATAATACCTGCTATCTGCACACCATGTTTATAGCGGCATTCACGAAGGATGATTTCCACATTCGACAGAATAGTACTCCGCCTTTAAAAGGAAGGACATTCTGACACAAGCTAACAGGGGTGAGCCTTGGGGACACTATGCCAAGTGAGAGAAACCAGACACAAAAGAAAGAACACTGTGTGATTCCACTGGGAGGTCTCTAGAGTGGTCCAGTGCAAGGTGGTGGAAAGTGGAGTGGTGGGTGCCCAGGGCTGGGAGGGGGTGGGGGGCTCACATTTCAGTTTGGGAAGATGAAATCATTCTGGAGATGGATGGTGGTAATGATTGCACAACCATGGGAATGTACCTAATACCACCAAACTGTACGCTTAAAAGTGGTTAAGATGGTGCAGGGCCTGTGGGAGCAGACACGTAGGCAAGCTGAGCATGGGACCTGATCTTGGTCAGTGGAGACGGCAAAGACAAGGTAGGTGTAATTACGCTCTTAGAAGAAATCCTGTCTGTATTTCTCCCTTCACATGAGAGGTCTTTTTTTTTTTTTTTTTAAATTTTTAGGTGGAAGGACCTTTTAACAAATTTTTGTGGACAATATCTTGATAATCTTTTCCTTGTGCATTTTTAATAATATTTCTACTTTAGCAGACTTACCTTTATCTTCTTTGTGATGAGTTTTTGCGAGTGTCTCCCGTGCACTTGAGCAAGTGTATTCTCTGCTACACCTTCTCTTTGAGGTCTGTCCGTCTGTATCCATAAGGTCTGGGTTAACCATGGGGCTTAGGTCTCCTGCATGCTTGTTTTTTTGTCCACTTGATCTTTCTTGTACTGAGAATGGAATGTTAAAGTCTCCCATTGTTAGTGCTTTTGTATGTATTTCTCTTCGTTATCTCCACGTTTCTGGTTTGTAAAGGTGGCAGCTTTATTATTTGGTGCATAGATGTTCATAATTGCTATATTTTCATTAAGAATTATGGATTTTTGCATTAAAGTTTTTTGTCAATTTGATGATAGGTTACAACTCTAGCTCTCTTATTGTCCATTGACTCACATCTTTATTTTTAGCCTGATTTAACAACTTTTTAAAGGTATATCTCTTTTATTCAGCATGTTTCTTGTTTTTTGTTTTGAGTCAGAGCCTCAAGCTGTCGCCCTGGGTAGAGTGCTGTCGTATCACAGCTCACAGCAACCTCCAACTCCTGGGCTTAAGTGATTCTCTTGCCTCAGCCTCCCAAGTATCTGGGACCACAGGTGCCTGCCACAACCCCCAGCCATTTTTTGGTTATAGTTGTCATTGTTGTTTGGTAGGCCTGGGCTGGATTCGAACCTGCCAGCTCTGGTGTATGTGGCTGGCGCCTTAGCTACTTGAGCTACAGGTGCTGAGCTTATTCAGCATGTTATTGGTCTTGGTTTATGACCTGAACTACAATTATTTTTCTCTTAATAAGTGAGTTAAATCCATTTGTATTTATTAATGTGACTAACATTTGACCCGAACTCTATTACATTATTTTAGGTCATAATTATTTTGCCTATTATGTTATACTTTCTTTGTTTCTTTACAGGATGTGTTTCTTTGTTCTTTAATTATTCAAAATTCTGTTGGTATATAAGAATGTTTGTACTTTTGTTCCAGTGATTAATTTTGTATTTATGCATTTTTAATGTTCTTAATCCCTCCTTTCTACAGTCTTTTTTTTTTTTTGCCTTTTACTATCTGGTTTGTCATTGTTAGTGGTATCATTAACTCTTGCCTAGTACCTTTATATCCATCAATAATTATTCTTTCTCGTTCCAGCTTTTCCCTCCTGCCATGTTTTCTGTTCATGTGTTATTCTTCCACTCTCCTTATCTTTGTTTTAGTCTTTGATCTAAACGTAGTAAATGCTCACCATGAGGTTAGTTCCTGATATTCTCTGGTGGTTAGATGAAGCGTGTCCTCTGGTTGACTCTCCAGAAGGAGTCTCGTGAGTACAGTAACTCCTGAGTCCTGGAGACTCTATGCTGTGTTTCCTGTGGCTCTGGGACTTGAAGTATAGCCTGGCTGGATATAAAATCCTTAGTTTAGGTGGGTGTGATGGCTCAGATGTGTTATCCCAGCACTTGAGGAGGCTGGGAGCATAGCTTGGGGCCACGAGTTTGTGGCTTACAACATAGTAAGACCTTGCCTCTACAAAGAATCTTTTTTTTTTTTTTTTGAGACAGAGCCTCAAGCTGTCCCCCTGGGTAGAGTGCTGTAGCATCACAGCTCACAGCAACCTCCAACTCCTGGGCTCAAGAGAGTCTCCTGCCTCAGCCTCCCAAGTAGCTGGGACCACAGGTGCCCGCCACAACGCCGGTCTATTTTTTGGTTGCAACCGTCATTGTTTGGTGGGCTTGGGCTGGATTCGAACCCGCCACCTTAGGTGTATGTGGCTGGCACCTTAGCCACTAGAGCCACAGGTGCAGAGCCTACAAAGAATCTTTAAAAAAATTAGCTGTGCGTGATGGTGCATGCATATAGTCTAAGCTATTAGGGAGCCTGAGGCAGGAGGATTGCTTGAACCAGTAGCTCAAGGTTACAGTGAGCTATGACCAGCCTACTGAACTCTAGCCTGGGCAACAGAGAAAGACTCCATCTCAAAGACAGTAATCCTTGATCCACATTTTATTTCCTTGAGTTTCTTGAAAATGCTGTTCCATGTTGGCCTTACTTCTTGGGAAGTTTGATGCCAGTCTAATTCTCATGCATTGTAAGTTACCTGATAATTTTTCCAGAGGCCCTCAGGGTTAAAAAAAATCTTTAACATTTAGTGAGTTTACTAGGATATGTCCCCAAGTTGAACACTTCAGGTCAACTTCCCAAGTAACTCTTTGTCCTTTTTAGTATATAGAGTCAGCTCTTCTAGTTTCAAAATTATTTTAAATATTAGCTCTCTCTTTTCTTTGCTTTTGGTTCTTCTTTTTTAGAAACTCTAATGACACGTACACTAGAGATCTTCTTTGCCCTTCTTCCATTTTAAGTATTTTCTCTGTGATCCATTTCATCTTTCTTTGTTTCACTTTAATTGTTAGGTTGTCCCGTTTACTGAACCAACCTGGAATCAGCCATTTTTCTGAGAAGCCCCGGTTTCTTCTAGCCTGACATGTTATTTCAGGACCACAGTCTGAGTTCTAAGGATATAAAACCTGATGATTTTATACAGATGATTCCTTCAGTTCAAACTCCAGATTTCCCTCTCATATTTTTCCACATTTTACCTTCTGCACTGAGAATCCTAGAACTCAATAGAGAATAAAATTGTCAGCAGTTTTGGAATTAAGCTATCTCGAGATTAGTCATTTACTTCATCCCACATCATAAACAATGGTCTCAGAATAACAACACTAAACGTTTTAATGCCAGTACTGAGAACAATTGAATTTTTCCTGCATCCTGTTATGTGTGCTATGTTGACTCGGTCAGAGCACAAAGCCACCGCTCCTCATGCTCGGCCCTCTCTGTGCTCATCTGGTTTAGCTCTACTTGTGTTCCACGCTGCCTTATCCACACCCGTCCTTCCATCATTCTGATTGTAGCTTTTTTGCTAGTAGATTCCTCAGGAATAGCTGTGGAAGGAAAACTCCCCGAGTTGCATGAGCTTGTCCTTGGTGCGCTGCAGCAGAGCCGTCTGGCCACGGGCGGAACCACAGAGGCCCTGGGAAACTGTTCACTGAGCTCCCTGGCACTGAGCTCTGCTAGGTGCCCCGGGGGCAGAGAGTGCTTCAGGAGCAGGGAGGAAGCAAAGAATGAAGCAGGTGGGAGCGGAGGTGTCTGCAGCTTCCCTCCAGCCGGCAGGCTCTCCTGCCAGAGCTCTGGTACAGCAGACGTGCTGGCGGCTTCTGGCTCCAGACCGTAGCTGGAAACTTCACGATCATGGGCCCTGACTGCTTCGCAGGGCAGGCTAGACTGATTACTATTAGAAGTACTGGGGAGGTCACTGAGGATCATTTTTGTTTTGGAGACAGGGTCTCTCTCTGACTCTTCACCTAGCGTGCAGTGGCATCATCACAGCTCACTGCAGCCTCAAGCTTCTGGGCTCTAGTGATCCGTTTGCCTCAGCCTCTTGAGTAGCTGAGACTACAGGCGCCCACAACTGCACCTGTCTAATTTATTATATATTTGGGTAGATATAGGGGTCTGGCTATATTGCCCAATCTGGTCTCAAAGTCCTGACCTCAAGTGATCCTCCTGCCTTGGCCTCCCAAAGTCCTGGGTTTACAGCTGTGAGCACTGTGCTGGGCCATAGAGGGTTTTAATCAGTGGCAAGACTTGATGTATGTTTCAGAAAGGTCACTTGGGATCAGGTATGGAGAGGGGTGTGTGTGAATACATGGTGGCAGGGAGGCCCCAGGGTAGTGATGAGGGGTTCTGTGGATGTGAGGGGATGTGTGGGAGCTGGGTGGTGTCCTGACCCTAACCCTGAGGCTCGACAGAGCACAACTGGAGCAACTGAGAAACTGGCTGCTGAGAAGGGTTACCAATTAAATGATCAAAAAATTGAGATTTTCCTTTTGGTTCCTAATCTTTTCTAGATATTAATTATTAAATGTTAATTAGCTGCTTTGGCAGACAATGCCTGGCTGGTTTTCTGGGGACATCAGGGTACCACAGCTTTGTGCTCTATTATAATCGTCCTTGTTCTCAGATTCTATATACATTGTATGTGAATTCTTCTACTTGGCTGACATTTGTGTGTAACACCTAAAGTCGTTAATACTTGTGGTGTTTTTTCAGCCACTTGTGGACATGTACAGGGTGGCACAGAGTCAGATCACCCAGCACACGCATTCCCATCTGGGCCAAACCAGGCGAGGCTGGCTTTGTGCTCCCACGCCACTCCCACACTGCACACAGGGGCCTTTCCATGGTCTAAGGGGCACCACACTTTTTGTATTGGGGGGGCGATTTTACTGTTTAAAATGTCCCCAAGCATAGTGCTGTGGTGCTGTCTTGTGTCCTAAGTACAAGGCTATGGTGTGTCGTGTGGAGAAGGCACATGAGTCAGGAGGTGAAGGCTCAGTGGTGATGAGTCAGTGGTGCACACTCAGTAAAGTATTGGCAGGCACACACCTGTCAGATGAGGCAGCCCAGGCCCTAACCCCGGGTGTCCACGACAGCCGAGGGTCTGCTGGAATTGTGCAGACCACACCACCACCAGGGACGGGAATCGTCTGCATTTGCACCAGGGACAGTCTGTGGAAACATCTGGCACGTGCATGTCTTTTTCTGTCCAATCAGCTTTCGAAGTTGTCATATTAACCCAGGGTTTCAAATCAGCCTCCGCAAATATTTTCTCACCCTGAGATCATTGTTGTCATAAGCCTGTCTTAGTTTTCATTTAATTCTGTCGAGTCATTTGTAAGTTCAGTGTTATACCCCTGGCAGTGGCAGGGAGAGGGCAGCAACGCTTGCTAGGGGTTGCGTGGCCACTAACGCCGCCGGGTCCCTTCTTTTTCCTGTTTGCCCCATGTTCACAGTAACCAGATGTTGCCCAGATGGAGAGATGGCTGACTGGTGAGTTTTGGATCATCCCCGGTCTGGGGGCACATCCACTCCTCAGGTGGCATGGGTATAATGATGTCACCTAGGGACGATGTGCCAAGCTCCAATCGGTTGAATAATGGCAAAGTCAATTTTGCTTTTTTTAAAAAATACATTCTTGTACCTATAAGGTCTTTTTTTTTTTTTTTTTTGAGACGGATCCTCAAGCTATCCCCCTGGGCAGAGTGCCATGACATCACAGCTCACAGCAACCTCCAATTCCTAGGCTCAAGCCAGTCTCTTGCCTCCGCCTCCAAAGTAGCTGGGACCACAGGCACCCGCCACAACACCCGGCCATTTTTTGGTTGCAGCCATCATTGTTGTTTGGCGGGCCTGGGCTGGGGATGTGAACCCGCCACCTTAGGTGTATGTGGCTGGCGCCTTAGCTGATTGAGCCACAGGCGCCGAGCCTTATAAGGTCTTTTTAGAAATTGATGTATAACATAGCAGTCACTCCAGTTCCCTTTATCCTTGCCATACTTGGGCCATCAGAGAACCACAGTGGGTTCCCTTTGGGCAGTGAGGCTCTACCATGACCCCGTCTACTGTGATGCCAGCCCCTAGGCACCACCAAAGCCCCCTCCCCCCGCTTTAGCCTGGCCACTGACCTGAAAGGCATCAGATGCCATCACAACTGGAATGTCCAGCAGTGGTCGATTAGCACTTCCTGATGGCCCTTTCTGGGGCCCAGGCCACTCTCCAGTCTCTGGGAAAAGAGCTCCCTCTGGTGTCCCCACTCAGGATAGTGAGCCTTTTTCTTCGTCACAATGGATGTCTTGGGAACTCAGGACACCAAGACCAAATCTTAAAATTCTCAAGAACATCCCAAGTGGTGGCCACTCCTAATCAAGTTTGGGAAGAAGATGCAGTTCCTCAAGGCACACACAGGTGGTGGACACCCTGCCTGGGCATGTCTGAGGCATGTCCCCAGGACGAGACATCACTGCCCTCAGGCCACGAGCCACACTCACTGGCCTGACCGCTGTCAGGTTGTCTTGACGCAACCATCATGTTGGGCATCCTTGGAGGAGCAGCTCAAGCCCTGGCATTCTGGGAGGAGGCAGCAATCTGTCCCTGCAAGGTGGCAGCCGCTTGCATAGATTCTTGGCTGCCGGAGAGCAGCAGCTGGGCTGCTGGCTTTCCCTTCATGGGCTCCTGCATTGTTCTCAAAGGCCTTTTGCAAAATAGCCAGAGGGTGGGGACAGGGAGCATATTCTGCTGAATACCAGCCCCAGCTGGTTGCCTGAAAGGAGTTGCCTGCGGCACCACTTCATTCAAACTCTCCAGATTGTCGAGCTGAAGGCGCCAGGACCCAGTTCTCTCTAGGGAAAGCCTGTGCTTGGCACCAGATGGGGAGAGGAAGAGTATCATCTTGCTCAGGGCTCTCATGGACGGGGGTGGCGGTGTCCTCTTGGGCCCAATGGCCTGGAAGTGCCCCTACTATTCCCATGCTCATCCCATTGCCATGGGTTGTTGCTCATCCTCCAGCTCAGCCCTGGAGCAGATGCCTAGAGCACCTGCTGTCATAGGCTGGCAGGGCACAGGACCACAGCACTGTTACAGGACGCCACTGTCATAGAACCTGCAGGTGAGGAGTTGGAGGATGGCCTGCTGCTAGCTGGTGGGCCACATCTGGTAGTCTCAACCTGGCTACCTGGAACAAGTGTGACTCAAATCCCTTCCAGAAGCCTCTGCTGCCAACTTTGATGGCATGGACATTGGGTCCTGGTACTACTGGCTCTGGCAAATGAAAGAAACTGAGATTACTGTTTATTTTTGGAGACAGAGTCTCACTCTGCCATCCTGGGTAGAATATTGTGGCATCATAGCTCATAGCAACCTCAACTCTTGAGTTCAAGTGATCTTGCCTCAGCCTCCTAAGTAGCTGGAATTACAGGCACCTGCCAAAACACCCATCTGTTTTTGTTTTTAGAGATGGGGTCTTGCTCTTGTTCAGGCTGGTCTCAAACTCCTGAGCTCAAGCAATCCACCTGCCTCAGCCTCCCAGAGTGCTAGGATTACACATGTGAGCCACTGCTCATGGCCTGAAACCACGCTTTATAAATTAATAAAAGGATACAAGGTGAAAACCGTGGTGGTGGCCTGACCTGCAAAGGCCTGGGCATAGTTAAAAGTAATAATTGCTACTAATAATCACCAGCCATTGTCCCCTAGTTTGCTTTCCCATAACTGCTACCCAGGAGCCAGGTGCAGTGGCTCATGCCTGTAATTCCAGAACTCTGAAGGAAGCTGAAGCAGGGGGATTGATCGAGCTCAGTAGTTTGAGACCAGCCTGAGCAAAAGTAAGACCCAATCTCTACTAAAAATAGAAAAATTGGCTGGTTGTAATGGTGGGAGCCTGTGGTCCCAGCTATTCAGGAGGTTGAGGCAGGAGGATCAGTTGAGCCCAGGAGTTTGAGGTTGCTGTGAGCTATGTTGAAGCTGTGGCACTCTAGGCAGGTGACATAGTGAGACGCTCTCTCAAAAAAAATTGCTACTTAGGGGTTACATAGCTGATGGTTATAAAGATTCTTAATTTTGTAAATTACTCACATAGACCTAAGGCTTTTGAGGTATCTTCTAGGCCCTTCATTCCAGGGACCAGCTGACCCAATGAGACCAAGGTCCCTGAGGAACTGTCTCAACTGGTCTTATGATCCTCACACAGAAAGACAATTTCTATACCCTATGATTTCACCCTGAACCCAGCCAATCAGCAATAATGATTCCCTAGTCTGTGCCATCAAATAACCCTTAAAACACCCTAGCTCCAAACTCTTAGTAAATGGCTCAGTGCCTGTGGCTCAAGTGGCTAAGGCACCAGCCACATACACCTGAGCTGGCGGGTTCGAATTCAGCCCGGGCCCACCAAACAACAATGATGGCTGCAACCAAAAAATAGCCGGGTGTTGTGGCGGGTGTCTGTGGTCCCAGCTACTTGGGAGGCAGAGGCAGGAGAATTGCTTGAACCCAGGAGTTGGAGGTTGCTGTGACCTGTGATGCCACAGCACTCTACCCAGGCGGACAGCTTGAAGCTCTGTCTCTAAAACAAAACAAAAACAAAAAAAAAAAAAACAAAAACAAAAAACAAGCTCTCAGGGAAACAGATTTGAGAAATTCCTCTTGTCTCCTCCTTGTCTGTCTGCGATATTAAACTCTTTCTCCACTGCTGCCTGGACTGTCTCAGAGTACAGGCTCTTCTTCTCTGTGCAGTGGGCAGTACGACCCAGCTGGGCTGTAACAGGTCTCTTGAAAGGTGGGGACAGAAGGGGGACAGTCCAACTGTCCCCCCATCCCTTATCCCTTTCACCCTGCCCCAGGAGCTTCCCTCCCTATGCTCATCCTGAGGACTCACCATCGCAGTGAAGTGGGATATGCTCCTTCACACCTGTTTGGGACCATTAGTCTCCCACTGCCTGTTGCAATTTTGAGTGTGACCACCACTTAGAAAGTGACAAGGAGGTGGCACCTGTATGTTGCACGTGGAGTCTTCCTGGGGGGGTTTAGGCTGGCAGCCTCTGAGGCTCAGGGAGGAGGCAGCTGTCAGGCCCAGGGGAAGGGACCTGGTGCTCCCCCTCCTGGCCCTCCCCGCCCCCAGCCTCAGCCTCAGCTTGGCCACACTGCAAATGGGGGTGGTGGGGGGATAAGGCCTGGGCCCTGCATTCTGGGCGTGGGAGCAGGGGGTCGACTCTGGTTCCTGGCTCAGGGGCCACAAAGGTTGAGGGAGACTTGGAAATCCCTGGGCTCCTGAGGGGGAAGGGAGGGCGAGGGCTGAGAAACTGGGAGAGGACAGTGTGTTTCATCAACTTCATGCTCAGTGAAACCGCTGACCCCGTGGGCTCCCTCAGGCTCTTGGTCTGGGAAGTGGAGAAACTACCCCGCCCCCGGCACGCAGGTGGTCACCCAGAACCCGAACAAGACCTTCCAGGACTTTGGCTTTGTTTGAAGTGTCCAGATTTTATCATTTCTCAAAGCGCTTCCTTATTTCCCATCAGAGGACATATTCTCAGGCTTAATTAAGTCAGACATTAATAACAAAAAAGATAAAGATAATATTTTCACATGTAAAAATTAAAAAAACACATTTCATGTGAATTCATTCTTTGAAAAGAGCATTTTACATGTATTTGTTTTAAACCTAGGGGAGGTGTACACGAGGAAAACACTACTTCTTGAAATGTTTGGGCTGCGGTGAGGCCGGCAGCTGGGGAAAATCGCTCAGCGAAGAGTAAGGAAGGAAGGGTAAGGCCTCCATCCTGCTGGGGGTTCATTTTTAACTTTTCATTTTTGATAATTTCATATTTACAAAAAAGTTGCAAAAAAGCAGGAGAATGATTTTATACCCTCCACACAGATTTTCTAAATCTTGACATTTCCCATAATTATAGTCCAATGGTCAAAACCACGGAATCAGCACTGACCCCATAGTGTCACCTAATCTCCAGACCTTGTTCAAGTTCACCAGCTGTCCCGTGACAACCTCTCATACCCAACATCCAGCCCTAGACCTCAGCTTCCCTGGTTGTCCAATGCGTTCAGTCTGCTTTGATCTAGAACAGAGCATTAGTCTTGGCCTTTTTCATGGCCTTGACACTTTTGAAGAGAAAGGGCTGTTGTGTAGAACGTCTTGTCATTTGGGTTTGTTGTTTAGATATGTTGTCCTACATTTTCTTACTCTGACCTCTTTCCACTGGCCACAATATTCCACACTTCCTTCCCCATTGCACCCTTGGCGTCTCTTTCCTCCCACGGTGAGAAACTTGGCCTTCTAGAACTTTGAGCCTAATGTCTCTGTGTGCACTTATTTAACTCTGCCCAGTTCTGGGTTCACTGAGCTTCCTGAATCTATGGACTTTAGGTTTATGTCTTTTTCAAGAATTGTAAAATTATCAGCCATTATTTCTTCAAATAGGTTGTCCATGTCCTACTCTCTGTCCCTCCTTTTGGGACAGCATTTATACCAACATTGGGCCTTTTGCTGAGGCTTTGCTCACTTTTGAATCAATATCTTTTCTTCAAGTGGTTAAATTGGATACTTGCTATGATCTCCCCTCAATATTCTCTCCATATTCTTTCCTTTCTCCTCCCCATGCTGCTGTTGATCCCAGACAGAGTATTTCATTTTTTGTGATCACATTTTTCAGTTCTACAATCTCCATTTGGTTACTCTTCATATGTCCTACTTTCTTTCTTTCTTTTTTTGCAGTTTTTTTGGCCAGGGCTGGGTTTGAACCCACCACCTCCAGCATATGGGGCCAGCACCCTACTCCTTTGAGCCACAGGCGCCGCCCATGTTCTACTTTCTTGATGAGACTTTGTATCTTCCCATTTGCCTAAGAATGTTTACCCTTACATTTTGGAGAATTTTTCTAATTGCCTTAAAACTGCTGTGTTTTCTGGTAATTCCAACTTTTGTGTCACCCCTGTATTGGTATCTATTGACTGCCATTTTCCTTGCTAGCTGTGATTTTCTTGATCCTTTGTATAAAAAGTAACTTTGGACTGTGTCTTGGACACTTCACATGTTATGTTATATTATGGTGCAAGACTGTGTCTTATCCAAAACCATGGAGGATGCTGTGATTTTTGTATTCGTAGGTGATCATTCTGGTTGGGATTCTGCTACAAGGACAGAGCCACCTGCCATGGGCTGTTGCCCCACGTCAACTCAGCTGTTAAGGCCTTTGCGATGTGTGGGTGTCCAGCGGCCAGTCTGAGACCTTGGTGGAGGTGGATCCTGCTGTTTAGTTCCCATGGTCTATGCTGTTTAGGGTGAGATCCCCGTGGGCTCAGCTCTGGAATGAGCCTGGGATTTTGTTGCCGCATTTTGGGATTGGCACCTAATCAATCCTTCACTTCCTGCAGCCCCCATGGTCTGAGCAGTCACCTGGGATTCCTCCTTCAGGGCATCTGGTCAGACAGCTGTGTCTCACTCTCCAAGTGTGACCACCTTGGAGTCCTGAGGTAGGACAACGTAGACAGAAAAGTCAGTGGTTTTACCCTCTGAGATCTCAACTCCTCTGACCGGAGAGGCAAACTCCCTTCCTCAGAATCTTAGGGCCCTGTCAGGCTGCTCTCTGCATTAGTCTCGAAAGCCTGGTCCTCACGAGGACAGTGTGGGCAGCCGGCCACGCTCCGAGAGTGCAGTTGGGACATAAGGCAGGGAGAGGACAGGCAGAGTCCACAGCACCAATCCACAGAAGTCAAGAACAGAGAAACTGTGAAAGCTGAGTCACCACGTCCATGTCGTAGCTCCAGAGTTGAGGTTGGGCAAAGTTTGAGAATCAGAAACATGGCTGTAAAGGAGGTGGGGTGGGGATGGGCCAGTGTGAGCTTGGACACCACAAAGCTGGGCATCCCTGCTGGAGTGGGGCTCACACCAAGGTCTGAATTTCCTGGTGGTGAATGGAAAAAAGGACAATTCTCAAGGAATAAACAACAAAACTCCTGGAGGGAGTAAAGGAGGATCACAAGACTGTAGGTGTGTTGGCTTGGCGCCTGTGGCTCAATTGGCTAAGGTGCCAGCCACGAACACCTAAGGTGGCGGGTTTGAATCCCCAGCCCGGGCCCGCCAAACAACAATGATGGCTACAACCAAAAAATGGCCGGGCGTTGTGGCGGGTGCCTGTGGTCCCAGCTACTTGGGAGGTGGAGGCAGGAGACTCGCTTGAGCCCAGGAGTTGGAGGTTGCTATGAGCTGTGATGCCATGACACTCTACCCAGGGGGATAGCGTGAGGCTGCGTCTCAAAACAAACAAACAAACAAACAAAAAGAAAACAAACACATTAATTTTTCCACATTTGGCAAGTTCTGACAGGGGGAGGTGAGCGCTCGGGTCCTTCTCGCTCCTCTGGTCTCATTGGGAATGTCGCCTTTTCAGAAATGCCTTCCCTGACTCAGGTCGAGGGCACCCCTCTCCCCTGATCAGTGTCACGACGCCTACTCTTTTCTTGCACTTTTCATCGATATCTGCTAATCCAAGTCTCCCCCACATACTGTAAACTCTGCAAGTCCACGAGTAGGCCTGTTTTGTTAATTACTGGAGTCTAAGGACTTAGCACGGTGCCCGACAGTCCCTCTGCTGATTCATTGAATGAATGAATGAATGAAACACCAATTAAGTGGCTCCCACCAGCAGGTCATTAGCCTGGCATGGGGAGGAAGGAGGGGAACAAGTCCCACTTTCTCTCTACCAGTGTGGCGCCTATCATCCTTGAACAAGTAAATACGATAAAATATAATGAGTGTTGACTTGGGAGAAGTACCCTGGACTTTCCTTTGTCTGTCCTCATATACCAGAGACGTTCTGTAGGTGATTGGAGGAGAGGACACCCTTAGTGGATTATGTCTGGTGAGCTGAAATTGAATGAAATATCACGGCTCTTAATAAGCTGCTTTTTCACGGAGAAACAATTCAATTGAAGATTGGGGGGATTGGATTTGGGGACCTCACACGTTCCTAGTGGTGAATCTTCGAGAGTCTCATTCCCAGGGGTGTCACAAACGGAGGCTGCAAACGGCAGAGAATCTGTCTTGCACTAGCCGGAGCCGAGTTAAGGAAAGAGGAGGCTGGGGAGAATTTACTACCTCTAGAGGCAGATTGATTAGGAGGAACTGCCAAGCAATTTCCATTTGCATTTTGCCTGGCGAGGTTTGGGGAAAGGGAGGTGGCGCTAAATGAGAACAGCCCAATCGTTTTCTCCTAAAACTTGCTCCAATTTGTCTCCCTGCTCCCAGAAGTTCCTACCTTGCATAATCCAAGAAGGGAAATAATCAGCCCTCTGAGTTGCATTGGTTTTGCCCGTTCCCTTGATAAAATGGCAAAATTCGCCTGTGAAATCCTGGAGTTCATTATGGCATCCTTTTCTCTCGCCTTAAATCAAAGCCATTTTATCTCCCTTCAGTCTAACCAGACTCCACGAAACGGCATCTTTGCCTTCTCTTGTCTCCAATTATTTATATTCCTTTGCTGACCAAAGGGGGAAAAAGAAGGGGAAAAAAAGAAAACAGGCAGCACAATCCTTGGGTGAATTTTAGCTCAGACTCCACCAACTGCTCACCAGAGCTGGCCTTGAACTACCATCATTCACCACCTAATGGAAAACAGCCACTCAAGGGAGACCCACGGCACCATGAAAACGCAATTTTGCTGGGGACGCATATGGACTCAAACCCTCGCAGACACAGGCTTTAATTGAAAACTAAAACAATTAGCTTTTAATACTTTTGAAGTAACAGAGGGAAGTACACTGACAGGAGGGCTGGGAAGAAGCAGTCATATGCTTTTTCTTTTTTCGTAACATTGAGTTGTTTCTGCAGTTAAGCTTATTACCACATGAAACCAGAGTAGGGCAGGACACTAGAATGTCATTCCGTTGACAATCTGTGAATTGTCCTTGCTGTTTATTGTATACTCAGAAACAAAACAAAATAAACCACAAACTGGAGAAGAAAAACTTCCTGGAAGAAGGTGCTGGTGTGTGTTTAAGTTTGTCTTATCGAGGGGCTTTTCAGAGCCACCAGGAAAACACGAGAGATTTAGACTTTGTCTGTGAGTTGGTCAATGTGTAAGGTGGCTGGTGACATGGTGACTACAATGTGTTCCAAACCAGCCACTTAAGCCACCAGCCTGTTCCCATAGTGGTTTCCTTCACATCCATGAGTAGGGATGGAAACTTGTGTCTATTTTACTGTCCTGACACTGATCTACTCAACATGCCTCTGGGGAGCCTACAGCTCCCTCGGAGAAGTAGCCCTCAATACCTTGATATCGTCATGTTTAGCCACCCTCACCTCCAAGTGACACTCAGACACACACACCTGCTGGTGCTGGTTTTGTGACTCCCTGCTTTTCCATGAACTTTTTCCTTTATGCTCCATTCTTTTCTTTTCTCTGGCAAACTCTCATTCATCGTTACATGTTCCACCCACATAAAACCCACTCTGGGAAGCCCCCAACATATCCCTTCCCCAATTTCTGGAGTACTCTGATGGGTTTACGTCTGTTATGGTCTCTACTGGGGCCTTTTCACTTCACTAGAATATCTTGAGAGCAAGTCCCAACTCAGATAGCTGACCTGCTATGGGTGCCCCATACCCAGTAACTTCTAAATGGTTTATAAACTATAGAGACAGACAGATGTACCCTCCCTCCCATCATGGCATAAGCAAAGGAATTCCTGGCACAGGAGCAACTCATGGGTAGTTTCATCATGACTCTCATTCAACCTGCAGATCTGTAGACAACCGACATGGAAAAGTCCATTTTACTACCATTTTTTAAAATCATATTGACAAAAATAGTGATCCACTGAAGAAAATGTTAAATAAAAATGTAAACAGCTGCAAGTTTCATTACTTGGAAACCAAGGATTTTGATCTTTCCAATGTTTGTCCATATGGATACATGGTTCTTCATGTCTATGGTCATGGGTCATATACCACCAGGCAGTTTGCTTTTCTCTCTTTTTTAAATCAGTTATTATTATTGTTGTTGTTTGTTTTTACTTCATCTAGTTCTTTAACGCTGCAGTCCCCAACCCCTAGGCTTGTCAGGAACTGGGCTGCGCATCAGGAGGTGAGTGGCAGGGGAGTGAGGGAAGCTTCACCTGTGTTTACAGCTGCTCCGTATCAGTCACATCACTCCCTGGGCTCTGCCTCCTGTCACATCAGCGGCATCATTTGATTCTCCTAGGAGGACAAAGCCTCTTGTGAACTGTACAGGTGAGGGATCCAAGTTTGAACTCCGTATGAGAATCTAAGCCCCTCTCCACCCCAGTCATTGGAAAAATTATCTTTCATGAAACTGGTCTCTGGTGTTAAAAAAGTTGGGAACCACTGCTTTAAAGGGTCTAAGGCAGATGTTTATAGTCTCGTTTCTACTACACAATTAAGCATCCCTGTTGCTACACATCTTCCCTCTCATCTTCCTAAAGAATGGAGCCGTATATACAAACGTAGACTTACCCAACTGCCTGTGTTAAAGTCCCAGCTCCAGGATTTTGCATATCGGTGGCATCAAGGTAGGTATTTAACCTCTTGAAATCTCAGTTTCTTCTGCTTTAACATGAGCATAAGAGTAGTATTTACTACATATTATTATTAAAATTTCAAAAAATGGAAAACCAGTCTAAGCTTGATGCCCAGAGCATACTAAAAGGTCAATTAGTGTTAACTCTCTTATCATTGTTGTTATTAGTGGGAAAATGGCGACTTAAAACAAAACTTCATCCGTATCACCTGTAAAACAGGGCAGGCTAATACCTCTTTTGTGTGTTTTATGGCTTTTTTGGAGAGGGGCAGGGGGATTAAAAGGGATGACATAGTTAAGGTGCTATGTTTCTGAAAATAATTGAACAAATGATGTCCAGCCATTGACTTAGAGGTCAGCATGTGTGTGGAATCAGAGAGAAACATACACTGATTTTTAACCACTGCACAGCATTTCCTAAATGTATGTCTGACGCTGAAGGCTACAGAGCAGTGGAGACCACTGTTGGTATAGTGGGAAAGAAATAGCTCTAGACACAATTTGCTCTCTGACAGTGGGCCAGTCGTGGCCCAGATGGGCTTTGGTTTTTCTCATCTGAAAGTTAAAACAGTGACCAGATGATCCTCAGAGCCAATTATGAATCTAAGGGTCTTTTTCTTTCCCCCCTCCGAATCTGCTGTTGGGAGCATCAATGGATTTTCAGCAAATTTTTGTTTCTTTAACTTTAGGTGTCCCTCCTTTTTTACCCCAGTGAATATAAATTACTGGAAGAGACTTTAGGGCAGTATCTGATGTTCTAATGAGTTGCTGCCTTGAAGACAGGAGCAGTTCTATAGGAAAGGGCTGACCGCTTTGGGAAATATTAAGTTTACATTCCCCAAAATCTTCTACTAAGCATTATGGTGCCTTTGAGTTACTGTAAAGATGCCTAACGTATCCCATTAGGGATTGGACGTGATAACCCCAGAAGACACTTTCACAACCTCAGGGTTCATGAAAATGTTCCTTCCTTGCTCTAGAAAGATGGGCCATATGAGGGATTGCAACAATTAACTTGTAATTGCACTTGGACATCTGAGAGGAGGTAGGTCCTCACTGCTGCTTTCCCTATGAAGCTGAGGCAGAGATGTGGGAGCACAGACACTGCTGGTCTGTTTCTCTGCAAAAACGCAGGGTATGTGCTGTTCATAGATGGAATCCATCCATTGGTTGCTCCCTCTGCCACTCACTGGGATTTATGTACCAGCCACCTGCCGTGTAGACAACAATGGACCATTATGGTGCTAAAGGGAAGCCCCTCTCAGAGCCAAAGTAAAGAAAAGTAACTGTGTTTATTTTAAATACATAATCAATCATAACCCTGTGAATAGCCACTTTTCTATTACTGCCTCCATATATCATCGAAAGCCCTCTTGCTTCCACATAATTCTCTTCTGTCTGGTGGCTTTACAGTTTTGCTCGGGGGATAATATAGAATTGTGGCTCCAAACAAATCTTCCCTCTATATTCTTTCTTTAGGTCCAGCGTTAGTAAGAGAAACGTTTTCTATAAATTATGCAAATGGAGAACAGACTGGTAAACACTCCAGCTACATGGGAGTTGTGGAGCAGAGGAATGATGGGACGACTTACGGAGTGAGCCCAAAGTTGGAGCTCTTATTTAGTGCCTGCGTGACCACAGGACAATCATTACCTTTCTGAATCTCAGTCTCCTTAACTGCAAAATGGGAACCCTGTAGGGCTTCTCCTGGAGACCCAAGAGTAGCTGAATACACAGTGATTCCTGAGAACTGTGACCCTAGTACTCTGCGGACATGACTTCTCATTCATTTTAACTCAGATCATGTGGAAATATCTCTTTGTAAGAAGATCATTGAGGTAAGTGAAGGGGTTAAAACCTACACTGGCATCTTATCAAGAACAGTTAAAGAAAAGCAGGTGGTTAGCTTTGAAAGGAGAAGATTTAGGGACAGAATAAAAACAACTGTGTTTAAATATAGAAAATTGAAGTGATTTGCTTTCTTCTGGGACAAGCCCAAGCATGGAAGAACCATTATTTGAAACCATATATTAAGATATAACTACTCAGACTATTCACAGAACGGGCTGCCTTGTAGGTTCTGAGCTTACTTTTGTTGAAATCCCCCAACTACAATGGGGGATTCCAGAAGGGGTTAAGGAAAGGGATTGATGATATCAAAGGGTATTTCTAATTCTCAAAATCAAAGTCTTTCCCATTAGAGAAGACCATCCCTTGGTCACAACAATGACTGTAATGAAAACTTCTCATTATTATCCACATTACCTAGACTCTTATAGAAAGAGGAGAAGGCTCTACCATTTATGGAATAAACTTATATGCCAGGAGTTGAATATTTGTGTTATTACACCTTCGTATTCCTAGTCTGGGACCAGATGTATAGAAGAAAATCAGGAAATATCTGTTGCAAGAATAAAGGAAGGAATGAATGACCCACAAAAATACACTATTATGAACATTTCACAAATTAAAGAATGGGTTTATAAGCCACGGCCATTTATATTGATCTTAAAAACATGTCTATAATTTTAGAACATCTTTAAGGAGGAGTCTTTACCAGCAAGATTCAGAAGCCAAATTTTATTTCTTCAGAGTGGAAAGTTCTGAGCTGCAAAATCAGCACTTTAGACACTCCTGCTGCTTATCAAAAGTTAGAATGTCAGCCATCAGCAGACAGGACAAGTGCACTAATGAAAATGTATGGCTTTTCATTAGTAGGCCAATTTGCACAATGCAATTGAAATTGACTAAGTTGTAACAGCTACAAAGTCTGTATAAAGCACTTAGACTGACTTTTTAATGTTACAATTATCATAAATCTTCCACGTGTTGTTTACAAATAGGCCTCAGGAAAAGGGAAGTTTCCAGTAGGTATATTTTTAATATCTTCGTATCAGTAATTAAAAAGAAGAAATGGCACCTAGGCCAGCTGCGTTGAATGAAATCCATGAGTTGATTTTCTGTTTGCTGTATCTAGCAGAGTCCTGCTGACATCCCCATGGTGCAGAAAAACGGGTTTCACAGATATCTTTAAGCTTCTGCTTTCCAAAAGGTCTGTATTCTTAATTGTCTGCTCAGGTGATGATTCCCAGAATTACCCTGGAACAAACTTCAGGTTAGAATGCTCTAGAGCCATGTTAGAAACAGATCAGAGTCCATGGAGTAAGTAAAACATCCTTCCTCTGCCCTCAGCTTAGCAGCATGCGGTAGAGAGTGTGGTCCCCACAGTGCGGGGCTGCAGCGTCAGGAGCCTGCTGACTTATCAGAAACCGTTGTCTTTCTTCAGGTTTAACAGTTTTGCACGTGAACAAGAGCAGGTTAATTCTGAAATTTCGTACATACATAGGGAGGGGTGCTTAAAAAAAGACAAAAAACCAACAACAAAGAAGTAGAAAGCAACGGATGCTGAAAAGTGAAATTAAGTGTTTTTCGAGTGAAAGTTCGTGCAGCAAGGTGGGCCTTAGATTGGAAAGTCGACAACAAATTGAAGAAAAGTGCTGCTGCTTATTTTTTTGTTTATCAATTAAATTTCTAGGTTGTGCAAATGTGCACATTCTAATTGATATGTTGAGTACTTTTCAAAGGTGAGTGGTAAGGTCCAGGGGAAAACTCCAGAAACTCTGTCTTGCTGAATTCCATTGGTTGGTCTGAATAAGGCCCCACAAAAGTTGACATTTTCCTTGGACATCACAAAAAGGACTTTCGGACATGTAACTGCTATCCTCATTCACCCGGGAATTCCTAGCAGGAAATTAAAGAGGATTAAAGAATTATGGAAGGCCCGTGTGTATGTGTGGGGGGGGAAGGTAGGAGGAGCTTCATTTTATTTTGTGTGTGGTGTTTAATCCTTAGCAGGAAATTAAAGAGGATTAAGGGTTTTGTGCATGTCTGTGTGCAAATGGGGACGGGGTGGCAGGCTCTATTTGTATCATTTTTCTCATTTGTTTTTTCAACAAATATTCATGAGTGGACTTAACACGCCCCATGCTTAAACACTGGGAGTATAAAAATAAACAACAAAAAAATGTTTTTTTTTTTGAAAGAACTTAGAGTTTATTTGAGGCTGGAGATCTTTCAAATAAGTTTCTATGAATATTCATATAATAATTTTATACCACAGTTATGACTGTCCCGCGTAGTATATGGAATCACTAGTCAACTAATTGTCATTTCTTGATAATAAAGAAGTAGTTTGGGGCGGTGGCACTTGTGGCTCAAAGGAGTAGGGCGCTGGTCCCATATGCTGGAGGTGGTGGGTTCAAACCCAGCCCCGGCCAAAAAATAACTGCAAAAAAAAAGAAGTAGTTTGTGTTTACCTAAGTACACGTGAGAAGACCAGTATTACAAAACTGAGAGCTTGAGATAGAGTCTCCTGCACGAAAATGTAGGGAAGAAAGTCGCTCTTGTTGTGAGGCTAATGTTCAGGATGGCTGATTCTCGGTGAGGGCATTAAAGACCCCTCCTGGAGGAGACAGCATTGTGTTGAATCTGGGATGACTAGGCAGCCATGTCCCGACATAATATCATTATTCAGTAGAGGCGATTCTGGGCAGAGGAGGTGCCATGGCGGACACACAGTGTCAGGAAAGGAGAGTGGCAACATGTTCGAACATCAGGGAAGTCTGGTATGATGGTACGAATAACCGGGGGCTCTGGGGGAATGACAATGAGTGAGGCATGTCTGAACTGGTGAGTTTTGGCCTCTTATCAATGAACATAGACGTATAAACTCTACACCTTTTGTTGCAAAAGGTCCACAAGTAGTGAAGTCTCCCATTTACCAGAAACCACGGGGTCCCAGTGACTCTTCTGCTTCCAGATTCAGAGCTGCCGTGGACTATGCAGGTGATTAGAAGCTGTTTTTATTTTTAATAATCGTTAGGAATTGGTCCAAATTACTTAGATAGCTTCATTCCTCAGCCTCATCTGCTTGATTCAAAGCAAAAATGATGCCAAGTTTTCCTCGTGGCACCGTCACTGGTCTCCGGACTTCCTCATTGTCCAGAGCGTGTGTCGGGGACAGTCCCTTTCGCCTCTGCATCTGGCTTGAGTTTCAACTTAGATGCTACTAAGTCTTATCTTATTCTGCACACCTGAGCTAGGCCCCCTCCCGGGCTTCCCCAGCCCTTGGTACTTCTTCAATGAAGACATGTGTCGCCGGTGTGCCACCGCTGGTTATTTATCTGCAGCGTTCCTCCTTGCCCCCTTCTTGTCATCCTGTACGCGTATAAATTGGCTGGGAGCCCACGAGCACAGGGACCCTGTGAATAAATAAACGGGACATTTTAGTTGGCTTGTGTTCTAAGACTCACTGAGTGGGGTTTAAAAAAACCAATTTAATTTTTAAAAACGTGCTTACATATTTATTAGTGTGAAATACAAGAGCAGCCTGGTTAAGACAGACAGTGAAAACACGCCTGAGACAGACCCTGAGATATGAGGCAGCGTGGTCGCCTTTTAAAAAATTTCACCAGTTTTCTGATCCCCAAATGCTAACAGCTGCGGGACCATGTGCTGCCCGATCCCTCTCCACCCCGGCAGTTTCTTGCATTCCAGCCATTATCATGGGATTTATAAAGGTCCTTTTCAAAAGAGGGGGATCAGGAAGAGATTTGACAGAGATGTAAAAATAGCACCAGGGTTGAGTGAATAGAAACTTCCAGACTGAGCTGCCTCTGAAATATAATGTGGAGACAGTGTAGGTGCTGGTAGAATTCACTGGTGTCCTGCGCAGGGCCCCAGGGAGGGGCATCAGCGGAGCCTGACTCTAGTTTAGCAGTTGTGGGCTTGAAAGCAGCTAGAGATTTGGACACTTGGCAGGCAGCAGTAGATTTCTTAGTTGAAATGTCCATCCAGGCTTCAGATAGCCAGGCTGGGAGGACACGGAGGGGTCCTAGGCTGCAGGGGCCAAAGTGGGAACAGAGGCTATAACAAGGAGTCAATTTGCAGATTAGTTGTTAGGCCTGAAGCTAGGGTGCAGGGGATTAGGATGTCATCTGGGGCTTTTCATGGGACACCCATTATTCGGGTTTCCTTATTGGACTCCATCTTTCCTGATAGTATGTAACAGACCAAGACAAAAGGGCCTGAATTAATTTGTTTTCCTGCTTTACCTTATATCACTACCATCACGGGCACACACACGATCCTCGACTGCCTGCTCTTCTATGCCTGAACTGCCTGGGTTACAGTGAGGTCAAGGTTGGTCACCATCAAGGTTGATCATTATGGGACACAAAGCTCTCCCAAGTCATACTTGACTGCATTCATTAGCCAAGTCCCCAGGAAAAGCAATCAATAGCGACAGTAATCAGAGGATGGCTGCAGGGGTCCAGAGCAGCGGGGAGTGCACTAGTCCTGCCTGGGTTGGATTCAGAGATTGACGGGTCTTGTTTCATGTGTTTCCCACACACTGAATTTAAGAAGACAGGATTTCTGGATGGCACGAGACCCCCAAACCAGCAGAACCCAGAACATGAACAAGGCATTAGGAACATTCTATAAAGACCATTTCTATGGTCGAAGGAATTTTGGTACCAAAGGAAGCTAGATGTAAGATAATTAGAAACTCTTTTCTACTTTACATGACTTTACGTTGAATTTAATTCTCCTGTGTTTTGGATGACACACACTTATGATGGTAATAATCTATTTCATTATATACAAAGAGTTTCCCAGTCATAGCTACGAACTAAATGCGATGTCATTGATGCTTCCCCACTTCCCACATGCAGTACGTTGCTGTTTGTTCTACTTCTTTTCTCTGAGGTCACTGACGAAGGACTCTAGAAAGGACAATGTGAGCCCTTCCCCTTGATTTTGGAGATGTATGCCTTTATTTTTTTAAGTAGTTATTTCATTGTTTTGAAAAATGCCTTATTAACTCTAATGCCTGGTGTAAATGCACAGATCCTAAGAATTTTGTCAAGCAGAGGTTTGTTCTGAATGTCTGACCCTAAGGACGTTGAGTCCTTTGAGGCTAAATGCCCTCCCTCTTCCACTCGTTGGGTGGGGGATGGTATCCTTGATCAAGGGCCAGTCACAGGCCAGAGGTGGTGGGTGCAGGGGTGCGAGCGGGAGGCAGAGATTGTACCGTGAATGATTTGGGGAGGGAGAACTAGGAATGCTCCCCTGAGGAATGGGAGAGTCTGGGGCAGAGAGCAAGCAAAGGTGAAATTGTACAGTAAAGCCAAGACACAAATCCCAGACAGGAAGAAGTACGTGGACAATGTCCAGTCTCGTGTCAGGTATAAATAGAGACTAAGAGGTGAAAGAGTTTAGGGTGCTAACCTTCTCAACTGGCCTTGACACCAGCCCCTTGTCAGATATTTATTGAGCATATGCTTTGAACTAAGTCCTGTGCCGGATGATGAGGTCACAAGGGAGGACCAAAACAACTTTTCATCTTCTGAGTGACATCCATTTTCCAACAATCACACATAGAGAGGCAGAAGGAAGTTGGAGTTTGGCTGTGGAGTGACAGAACGAGGTTCAAGCCTTGGTTGTGCCACTCACTGGCCATGTGCTATTGAACTAATCACTTAATCTCTCCGAATCCTTACAGTAGGAGAGAGATGATGTGTGCCACAAACTCTTCAGGTGTGCACAGCACTAGCAGACGCTGGGCTCACAATACACTGCAGGATATAGATGTGTCTCTGGGTTCCCAAGGGAAGGGTGGGCCTCAGGTCTGGGGTAAACAAGTTGAAAGCTGGTGGCCTTAGAAAGACCACCCTTTGGTGGCATACACATACTAGCATGTGGTACTATTAAGACTTGCCATGGAAGAAGCCCAAGTGCCCATCGATCCATGAATGGATCAACAAACTGTGGTATATGTACACCATGGAATACTACACAGCCATTAAGAAGGATGGAGACTTTACATCCTTCATATTCACATGGATGGAGCTGGAGAATGTTCTTCTGAGCAAAGTATCACAAGAATGGAGGAAAAAGTATCCAATGTACACACCCCTATTATGAAACTAATTTATACCTTTTATATGAAAGCTATAACCAAAT
>CAUYQV010078377.1:0-13389 GCA_963574575.1 Galagoides demidoff
AGACCATCTACAGCAAACCTACAGCCAATATTGTATTGAATGGAGTTAAACTGAAATCATTTCCACTCAGATCAGGAACTAGGCAAGGGTGCCCATTGTCTCCTTTGCTCTTTAACATCGTAATGGAAGTTTTGGCCATCACGATTAGGGAAGAAAAGGCAATCAAGGGCATCCATATAGGTTCAGAAGAGATTAAACTTTCACTTTTTGCAGATGATATGATAGTATACCTGGAAAACACCAGGGATTCTACTACAAAACTCCTAGAAGTGATCAAGGAATATAGCAGCATCTCAGGTTACAAAATCAACACTCATAAATCTGTAGCCTTTATATACCAACAACAGCCAAGCTGAAAAAGCAGTCAAGGACTCTATTCCATTCACAGTAGAGAATTTTCAAATAAAAAATAATTTTCTTATTGTAGTTTGCAAAATAACGTATGCTTGAAAAGTCTTAAAGGTGTGATTTTATACTTCTTGCTCTACCTTTGTAAATAATCAGATCAAAATTAAATGAGGGTTGCCTTGATGATCAAGAATAAACTTAGGAAGTTATTCATGAGTAAGGGAGTGATGGAGAGAAGTATTCAAAACTTAGCAATAAAGCTTAAGAATACCTGCATGTCCTTCACTGTCAATAACAAGAGGTTATATAAATATCTAGGAGAACGCACCTATATTTTGACTTTGACTTTTAATATTTTAATTAAAGTCCAAAAACTCTGAAATTACATGAAATTGTGATTCCTGTTGAGTACAAAAGATAACGTAGTTTTTGTTTGTTTGTTTGTTTGTTTGTTTGTTTGTTACTTTGAATGTCATCAACCATTTTTTAAATCTATTCACACAAATTTATTTTTAGCAATCCTTTGACTGTCTGACTATGTAAATTTTAATTTCCTAAATTTTCCTTTGAACCAGTCCTGCTATCTTACTGGTTTCCTCACAAATTAATGAGTTAAAGAAAATCTTTGACATATGTTCAATTTACATTTGTATGAAAGTCACATTTTTTACTTTTTTGAGAATTCTGGTTTGATACTTGGGACCAGATGTGTTTGGGAATTTTGAATTCATCACATTTTAGAAAGTGCAGAGATGTATATTTTATAAAAATATATATATTTATATTATATGTGTAGATAACTCCCAGCAGCATCTGGGACAACACCCCATATGCAAACATCTTAATATTTCTTCAGTGAACCATATAAATATTTACACTCAGCAGGATGAAAAAGAAGATTACAAACAGCCACATGTCATTTCAGGTTCTGTTTTACCATATTATTCAGAATATGTTCAGAACGGGTCAGGACGCTACCAAATTAGTTTTGAAAACCTCGTCAGTTTTCAGCACTGGTAGGATTCTCATAAGCAATTAGGGGATTGTGGAACCTACAATTTCTATTACGATCTCAAACTATGTTTATTCAGTTATCGGGGACTCATGTCAAAGATAATGAGAAAAAGAAGAAGTGTGAGCCCTCAGAAGCTATTCATAATTTAACATTCAGAATAAAATCTAATGTGAGTTATTTCTCTGAGGAGAGTAATAGTGCTGCAAAATGTAACATTCTCAAAATAATGGCTAACGCTCTGATCCGTGTTCAGAAAGACTTCAAACTCTAGAACCCTAACAATCAAATAAAAAATAGCAAACAAACCGAAGAAAACGTGACAAGCATAAATAAAACTTTCTGAGATTTAAAATAGATCACTTTTCTTCTAGTGATACCTCATGGAAAATATAAACTTCTGCATAACGTAACAATGTTTTGCAGTTCTTTAAATAAATGAAGCACAAGCAACACATTCAAGGGAAATAAATGCCAATTTATTAATTGTGAGATTGAAAAGGGCTATACAAAGATGTGAGAAAAGTACCCTTCAAGGAAAAACAATGATCTCCACATCAGGGATAATAATTAAAGATCAAGTTGTCAAAATATGGGTAACTTTAGATAAACGGGAACAAATTAAGACAAGTGGAAGTCGTACCACAGAGAAAATTCTATTGTACATTACACTTTATAATATTTTGTAACTTTTATGCAACATTTTGAATAGTGATGACTCTGGTATGAATTTTAAAACACTAAAATCCCTTGACCTTCTCCCAATCAGACATTCCCAAGTTTTTTGTCTATTTGTTTTTAGGAAAAGACCAAGAGAAAGGTAGAGATTTGAGGCTTCTTAAAAGGGTATTTATGGTCATTCCCCTCCTCCCCACCTGTAACTTAGCAGAGGAAAAAATAACATAGGAAGAAAAGGAAAGGAAATAAGAAGGGGTCCCTGGATGAGCAGGAAGGCTCAGGGCA
Source organism: Galagoides demidoff (assembly GCA_963574575.1). Lineage (NCBI taxonomy): Eukaryota > Metazoa > Chordata > Mammalia > Primates > Galagidae > Galagoides > Galagoides demidoff. The sequence goes on from CAUYQV010078377.1 coordinate 2,324, forward strand.
CAGACAGACAGCCAGTTGTATGAAAGCATCTTGTGGAAGAAGTGATCCTTCTATCATTGCCTGCAAACTTCACTCCACAAGTGAATCTCCTGGTGCCACATGAAGGAGATCAGATGTCCAGTATCTTGGTCCTGGCTGTTAAAACTTCTGCCAGGAGTGGAGTTTCATCTTCCCCATCTCTCTGTGGGGCCACTCCATTCATATTTGCCATACTCTGGACAGCCTGCTGTGACATGTAGGGACCTGGGTTAGTAACACCGACACTATCTCAACCTCCAATGGAGGCTGAACATTTTAAGTAGACTCCCTTTAAGTAGAACATTTTAAGTAGAAACCTGCAGGGATAAACTTAAATCCATTCATATATCATGTATCCAGCCATCCATTCATCAATCCAGTCATCCATCTGTCTGTCTAACACAAATATGCTTCCACTATATAATTTCCAGTAATGTTTCACACTCATAAATAATATACTTATTATACTCCTGAAACAAGATTTGATCCATTACCAGATCTAAAGTTAGGGGAAGGGGGCCTTTCCTGAGTAAAAGTTGTCCCTAAAAGCCATCTCTCCCCTAACTTACCTCATCATAAAACAGAATAGACTTTATCAGTTTTAGCAACCTTAATGAATATTTATGGAATGTTCAATAAATGATTTATCATTTGAAAAACTGTTAAGCACAGAACTTTTTAACACTGTGAGAAAAATTGTACAAATAAGCATTAATAATCTCTCATATGTATTAATTCAGGAGTTAGCAGTTTTGCATGTACTGCAATTTACCTTTCCTCTAAAAATAGAATAAGAAATCTAAGGTTTTAAAACACATTTCACATTGAATCCATGTGCGCATTTAATACATTTTAAGAATGTGTGTGAAATGCTTTATTCTCATCAGCGCTGCACATTTGGGACTTTTGTGTGACGTGCTTTCTCCCTGGCCACCTCCCATCCTTGTCTTTCCATATCCAGCTCCTGCCTTCATCCTCTACAACTGAGATGACACGTTGAGAGCCCCCTTTCCTGTTTTCCATCAATAAGACAAGACTTAGCATTGAATTATTTTATTAGTTCATGTTTGTTGCTTACCCTTGATAAATTGTAAGCATAATCCCAACTGGGCAAGAGATAGTTAATAGGTGGTGGAGGAGGGAAGAGAGAGTGAAACAAATGTTTGACAAAAATAACATGAAAAGTCAGTGATTTTCCATGTTCCATAATACAGGAGGTAGTCAAGCCCTATAAATTTGGAAGCTGCTCTCCAGATCTCAAAGAATAAGATGAACTCTGTTCCTAAAACAGCCACACATTTAGAAAAGTCAGGATGGAGACCAGAGCACAGGGACGTCATTCTCACAGAGAAACACAATCCTAAGCAGGATGCATTATGGGAGAGTCCAGCTCCTTTAGGTCCAGAGTTCCACACATCTCTGCATCATCTGATAAGAATAGAATGATCGGATGTCAACTTAGGAGTGGAATATCAGACTCTTCAGGGTCAGGGGCTGAGCAATCTATGATTGCACAGGCGTCTGTGGTCAGCCTACTGCTGCTTCATACAAATGCGGTGGTGCAGAAGCCCAGAGACTCCTGAAGAGTAAAACACCCCGGACCCAGAACTGTGAAAAGGGAGCGTCCAGGCATGTCCTTGGCAGAGAAAAATGTCAGCCTTGGCTGTATGTAGCTAATTAACACATTTAAAGAAGGACGAGAAGTTATTAGGAGCACCCCGCGCACATTCCATGAGTTCTCACTGTGCCTGTACAAGATAAGTGACGGGCACAAATGCAGCACGTTGACACTGAAATGCCCTGGCTCCCAGCCACCTCCTCCCGGCCTCATCCCCACCACACCAGCCTTGGCACAGTTCCTTCCTGCTATTTCTGGAAATCGCCAACAGTGCAGCACATCTATACAGAAAGGAGCTCATTCCCTTTCTTCTCTCCTGACATGGTGCCTGCGGCAGCGCCGGCTGCCTGGCCTCCCCGCAGGAATGACGAGCCACCAGAGACAGCTGTCTCAGTCAGATGTTGTTCTGACTCTTCAGAAGGTGGAAGCTGACTGTGGTCCGTGACTAAGTGGTGGTTTTGCCTCTTCTGCGATCTGAGCTGTTGCCAGTGCCCCCCTGCAGCCCCTTTGCTCACTGCAGATACTTAGAGCATCTCTCTGCTGTGTTTCGCATGGGGATACGTGTGGGGGGCTGCTCGTAAAAACAGAGTCAGCACGCCTTTCCTTTATTCATGACATTTTTATCAAGAGGTAGAATCACTTTCCCTTCACCCTGAGTTTGGGCTGGACTAGCAATTTGCTTTGCTAAACAGAATGTAGCAGAAGCGTCAGGTGATTAACATACATCCACCACCCAGACTACTGAAGGGTAAGAGACCACATGGCCAGTCACCTCCGTCAGCCCAGGTGACAGGCAGCCAGCTCTGAGAAGCAGGCATTTCTTGCTAGGCTGTGGCTCCCCACAGATGCATGAAGCAATATTAGAACCACCCAGCTGGGGTTAGCCAGCTTGCTGGCCCAGAGTCCAAATGAATGATTGTTATTTAAGGTCATTATATTTGGTAGTGGTCAGTTATACAGTACTAAGTAATTAATATAATATGCTATCCATGACAAACTGTGCACATACCAGTTAACTCTTTGATCTATTATCTCTTTACATGGCAGAGCTGTGATAGATCATATAATATTACATTAGTATATTAAAATAATGCTGTATTGTAATAATACAATACTGCACTGTATCGTGTTGCATTGTTATGCCATTTTATCATATTATGTTGAATTACATTACATCATTACACACCCTTCCTTTACTGAGTGCAGAGATATTCCAGGGAAGCTATGTCAGAGCTAGAAGAAACAGGTAAGGGGCCATGAAACCAGACTCAGACTCTACTGGAAAACAGGCTGTTCCTTCCCACAGCTGGATCTGCCAACCTTCTCGGGTGCTCCCCAAGGAGCTCCTCTGGCTAACTTGCACTGAAGTGCCAGGCCTTTCAGATGCACCTGTATATATTTCTATCACCAAGGATGCTTTCAGATGCAAACACCTAAATTGGCTGTATTACACAGTGAGAAAATTCATTTCCTCACATTCCAAGAAATCCAGGGTTGCCTAATTTAGCACCTCCATGACATCACCAAAAATTTTCTTTCTGCTAAACTATTTTTAATCCATCAGCTTTGCCCTCAGAATAGTTCTCTCCTGGGCACAAAACTGATGCCCTATTTATACAGACATCAGATCTAGAGGTGACAACACCTCTTCCAAATGTGCGTTTTTAAGAGCCTGAAAACCTTCCTTCAAAGTGTGCACCTCCCACCCATGTTGTTCACTAGAATGACATCATGGCCATTTCTACACCAATCCCTGACAGTAGGACTGGTGTCATCACAGCTGGCTCAAATCCATTAGGACCTACACTTACCCTGTCTGTGAAAATTCCTAATTCACGTGTGAGAATGAGTTCCCATGTAGGAATGTGTTATGACAGTCAGAGGCCCTCTGTCAGTTGACATATTTGACCAAGTGCCTTCTTTCAAGTGTCTTTGCACATTTCATGGCAAAGGTATCTTGGGGAAATTTTCTTTTTCTAAGTTTACAGGTCAACTAGTTAAGATTCTCTATTACACGTGACTTTAGACAAGCAGTGTGTGAATCCCATCAGAGTTAGAAACATCTAATTTTACTTCCTGGTTTATTCTTTCTAGTACCCTTAAATTTGATCCCTGGACTAGCAGTACCAGCATAATCTGAGAAATTTTTTTAGGACATGTCTTGTGTTAGTGTATCAGAAAATCTGGAGTGAGACCCAACTGTGTGTGTCATAAAAAGGTCATTCAAAATTCAAAAACCACTGCACTATCTATTAGCTATGTGGCTTTAGGCAAGACAGATGTTATCTCTTAGCCTCTACATTTTTGTCCTTAAAATGGGCATACTACTAAAATGTTTCTTAATCTATTGTAAAAATTGAATAACTATATATATGTATGTAAACTACTTAGCACCATAGTGCTAGGTATATATAAACACACAGCTTCATATACATAAAGTCACAGATCCATTCTTACTTCAGCAAATCTGTGGGCACTTATAAAAAAGACATGTGTATACACATATTAAATAAACTAATTATTAACTATACATTTAAAATATGTACATTTAAGACATTTATTATCTTATTTTATTTATTGGTTTATTTATGTTTTGATTAATTTACTATGTATTTTGTTTTTATTTCAGAGGGAAGGGGATGGAGTTTAATACTGATTTTAAAATTGTATATACACCTTTTGGGGGCAAGGCACAATTGTAAGAGGACTTTACCTAACAAATGCAATCAGTTCAACCTGGTTTCTTGTACTCCCATGAATCCTCAACAGTAATAAAAAAAATTGTATATACATAATCTTCTCTTCTCTGAGGAGGATGTGTTCCAAGACTTCCAGGGGTTCCCTGAAACCACCTCTGCTGCTATGTATGTTTTTCCCATAGAAGGGCACAAATTATGATAAAGTTTAATTTATAAATTAGGCACAGATAAATTTAATTTATAAATTCATCATAGAGATGAACAATAATAACTAATAATAAAATAGAACAATTGTTATAATATACTGTAATAAAAGTTAAATGACCGTGGTCTCCCCCGACACTCAAAACATCTTATTATACTATGCCAAAGATTTTCAACCAGGGTGGGGCCTGTGGCTCAAAGGAGTAGGACGCTGGCCCCATTTGCTGGAGGAAGTGGGTTCAAACCCAGTCCTGGCCAAAAACTGCAAAAAAAAATGGAGGGGGTGAAGATGGTCGGCAGGTACCAGCCTCTGACAGAAGCTCCTGTCCAGAGGAAAGGATAAAGTCCAGAAAACACCCAACAAAGTCGAAGACTGGGAGCCCAGCCAAGAGAGAAGAGTGATACTGGCAGGATACCTATTCTGAAGCAAGCAGCGACTCCTGGAAGACAATCTACAGGTACATAATACACCCCAAAGGAAAAGTGTCCATCCCCTCCCCCAAGAGAGGTGTACTTTTCCTTTGTTTTCTCTTCAACCGCTCCTCTGAGTCTCCTACAGGCGATTGATAAACTGAGGACCTATTCTCTCACTCCACGAGTGAGAGCTGCAGACAGGGAAGTCTACTGCCCTGGAGGGACTCTGCTGAGACTCCAAACACCCTCTCCCAGGCAAAAAAAGTGGAACTGGCATTCACACTGCCATTTTGAGTTTCCATTCCATCCCCCCCTTGCCTGCAGAGACAGCTAGAGGAGACCCAAGAGCAGCATCCACACACCCTTGTGAGACCAAGCCCCTGTCCCGGTCCTTCACCAGGAGAACTGCTTGATCCATGCTTCCTGCACGTGGACTGATCCCGCCAGCCAGAACATTCTGCACTCAGCTGTCTCCCGGCTGCTTCCCCAGGCTTTGGCGGCCCATGACCGTGACTGACTCCTCCTGGGGAGGGCTACATGGCCTTGCTGACCATGCACCTGCCTCCTGGGGCCTTGGCAACCCTCAACTATGACTGACTCTTGCCGGGGTAGGCTGTATCGCCCTGCCCACTGTCCCTGCTTCCCGGGGCCTTGGCATTGCGTGCCCAGGAGACAACTAGAAGAAGCCACTGGCAGAATGGTTTTAGGGACGGTCTCCAAAAGGTGTAAATTCAGCATGGGGCAGAATCAGCGCAAAAACTCTGGTAATCAGAACAACCAGAGTAGATCAACCCCTACCAAGGAATAGGACAGACACAATTGAAGACCCATTCCATAAACAGATGTCTGAGATGTCAGAAATTGAGTTCAGAATCTGGATAGTGAATAAGATCAACAAAATGGAGTTAAGGAGAGAACTAGAATTTCAAATTATTCAAAAGCTATCCCAGGAATTCAATGATTTCAAAGATAAAATGACCAAAGATTACAATACACTGAAGCAAGAGGTTGTAGTCCTTAAAGACCTAAAGACTATGGTTGAATCCCTAATTCAGAGAATGGACCAGGCAGAAGATAGGATCTCAGACACTGAAGACAAAGACTTTGAATGTGCCCAATCATCCAAAGATCATGACAAATAGAGAGCAAAAACAGACCACTCACTCAGCGAGCTCTTGGATAATTCAAAGAAAACTAATATTTGCCTCATAGGAATCCCTGAAGGTGACGAAATTTCTTCTCAAAACACAGAGGTTCTCCTTCATGAAATTATGAAAGAGAACTTTCCAGATATGCCAAGGGATCCTGAAATTCAGATAGCAGACAGCTTCAGAACCCCAGTGTGACTCAACCCAAATAAAACATCCCCCAGGCATATCATAACCAACTTCACTAAAGTTAACATGAAAGAGAAAATCCTGAAAGCAGCTAGATGCAAGAAAACATTAACTTACAAAGGGAAGAATATTAGAATGACTGCAGATCTCTCTGCCAAAAACTTTCAGGCTAGAAGAGGGTGGGCATCAACCTTCAACCTCCTAAAACAAAACAACCAGAATCCTGTATCCAGCTAAACTGAGTTTCATTTATGATGGAGAAATTAAATACTTTAATGACATTCACATGTTAAAGAAATTTTCCATAACTAAACCAGCCCTCCAGGATATCCTCAGACCTATCCTCCATAATGACCAGTGCAGTCCCCCACTGCATAAATAAGCCCACCCAGAAAATTTTGATCAAATTCCAAACTCCACAGTGACAAAAGGAACAAAGATGTCCACTGGACTTTCAAAAACTCAATACCCAAAACTATAACAGGCTTATCAATAGTCTCAATCGATGTGAATGGCTTAAAATGCCCTCTAAAGAGGCAGAGGCTGGCTGACTGGATACAAAAACTCAGGCCAGATATCTGCTGCATCTAAGATACTCACCTTACTTTGAAAGACAAGCATAGACTCAGGGTGAAGGGATGGTTATCTACATTCCAGGCTAATAGAAAGCAGGTGTTGCAATTTTATTTGCAGATTCAATAGGCTTTAAACCAACAAAAGTGAGCAAGGACAATGATGGTTACTTTATATTTGTTAAGGGTAATACTCAATACGATGAGATTTCAATTATCAATATTTATGCACCCTACCAGAATGTACCTCAATTTATAAGAGATACTCTAACAGACATGAGCAACCTAATTACTCACAGCTCCATCATAGTCAGAGATTTTAATACCCCTTTGGCAGTGGTGGATAGATCCTCCAACAAGAAGCTTAGCAAAGAAATCTTGGATTTAAACTTAAGCATTCAGTATTTGGATTTAATGGACATCTACAGAACATTTCACCATAATAAAACTGAGTACACATTTTACTCATCAGCTCACAGAACATACTCAAAAATAGACCACATCTTGGGTCACAAGTCTAACCTCAGCAAATTTAAAAGAATGGAAATTATCCCTTGTATCTTCTCAGACCACCACAGAAAAAGTTGAACTCAGCAACAACAGGAATCTGAAGATCCAAACAAAAACGTGGAAGCTAAGTAACCTTATGCTCAATGACAGTTGGGTCAGAGACGAGATCAAGAAGGAAATTACCAAATTCTTAGAACGAAACAACAATGAAGAGATGAGTTATCAGAACCTCTGGGATACTGCAAAGGCAGTCCTTAGAGGGAAATTTATAACACTGCAAACCTTCCTCAAGAGAACGAAATGAGAAGAAGTTAACAACTTAATGGGACACCTCAAGCAACTGGAAAAGGAAGAACACTCCAACCCAAAACCCAGCAGAAGAAAAGAAATAACCAAAATTAGAGAAGAATTAAATGAAATTGAAAACAAAAGGATTATACAACAGATTAACAAATCAAAAGGTTGGTCTTTTGAAAAGGTCAATAAAATAGACAAGCCATTGGCCAACCTAACCAAGAAAAAAAGAGTTATATCTCTAATTTAATCAATTATAAATGGTAAAGATGAAATTACAACAGACCCCTCAGAAATCCAAGAAATCTTCCATGAATATTACAAGAAACTTTATTCTCAGAAATAAGAAAATCTGAAGGAAATCGACCAATACTTGGAAGCATGCCACCTTCCAAGATTTAGTCAGAACCAAGTGGAAATGTTGAATAGGCCCATATAAAGCTCTTAAATGGCATCAACTATACAAAATCTCCCAAAAAAGAAGAGTCCGGGACCAGATGACTTCACATCAGAATTCTACCAAACCTTTAAAGAGGAACTAGTACCTATATTACTTAACCTTTTCCAAAATGAAGAAAAGGACAGAATACTACCCAACACATTCTATGAAGCAAACATCATCTTGATCCCCAAACCAGGAAAAGACCCAACAAGAAAAGAAAATTATAGACCAATGTCTCTAATGAATATTGATGCAAAAATATTCGACAAGATCTTAAGAAACAGAATCCAGCAACACATCAAACAAATTATATACCATGACCAAGTGGGTTTTATCCCAGGATCTCAAGGCTGGTTCAACATACGCAAATCTATAAACATAATACACCACATAAACAAATTAAAAAACAAAGACCATGTGATCCTCTCAATTGATGCAGAAAAGGCTTTTGACAATATCTAGCATCCATTCATGATCAGAACACTTAAGAGAATTGACATAGAAGGGACTTTTCTCAAAATGATAGAGGCCATCTATAGCAAACCCACAGCCAATATTGTATTGAATGGAATCAAATTGAAATCATTCTCACTCAGATCAGGAACCAGGCAAGGTTGCCCATTGTCTCCATTGCTCTTTAACATCGTAATGGAAGTCTTAGCCATAGCAATTAAGGAAGAAAAGGCAATCAAGGGTATTCACATAGGATCTGAAGAGATCAAACTCTCACTCTTTGCAGATGATATGAACGTATACCTTGAAAACTCCAGGGACTCTTCTACAAAACTCTTAGAAGTAATCAAGGAATACAGCAGTGTCTCAGGATACAAAATCAACACCCATAAATCAGTAGCCTTTATATATACCAATAATAGTCAAGCTGAAAAAACAGTCAAGAACTCTATTCCGTTCACAGTAGTCCCAAAGAAGATGAAATAGTTGGGAGTTTACCTAACAAAGGACGTGAAAGATCTCTATAAAGAGAACTATGAAACTCTAAGGAAAGAAATAGCTGAAAATGTTAACAAATGGAAATACATACCTTGCTCATGGCTGGGAAAAATTAACATTGTTAAAATGTCTATACTGCCTAAAACAATATATAATTTTAATGCAATCCCTATTAAAGTTCCATTGTCATACTTTAAAGATCTTGAAAAAATAATGCTTCATTTTATATAGAATCAGAAAAAAACCTCAAATAGCCAAGACATTACTCAGAAACAAAAACAAAGCAGGAGGAATCACACTACCAGACATCAGAATATACTATAAATCCATAGTGATCAAAACAGGATGGTACTGGCACAAAAACAGAGAGGTAGATATATGGAACAGAATAGAGAGCCAAGAGATGAACCCAGCTACTTACTGCTATATGATCTTTAACAAGCCAATTAAAAACATTGAGTGGAAAAAAAATTCCCTATTTAACAAATGGTGCTGGATGAACTGGCTAGTGACCTGCAGAAAACTGAGACTGGACCCACACCTGTCACCACTAAGATAGACTATCACTGGATTAAAGACTGAAATTTAAGATATGAATCTATAAAAACACTAGAAGAAAGTGTAGGGAAAACTCTTGAAGGAATTGGCCTGGGCAAATATTTTATGAGGAGGACCCCCTGGGCAATTGAAGCAACATCAAAAATATTCTACTAGGACCTCCTCAAAGTAAAAAGCTTCTGCACAGCCAAGAACAAAGTAAGTAAAGCAAGCAGACAGCCCTCAGAATGGTTATGCTTCTGACAAAGGTCTAATAACCAGAATCCACAGAGAACTCAAATGTATTAGTAAGAAGAAAACAAGTGATCCCATCTTAGGGTGGGCAAGAGACTTAAAGAGAATCTTCTCTGAAGAAGACAGACACATGGCCTACAGACATATGAAAAAATGCTCATCATCCCTAATCATCAGAGAAATGCAAATCAAAACTACTTTGAGATATTACCTAACACCAGTTAGATAAGCCCATATCACAAAATCCCAAAATCTCAGATGCTGGCGGGGATGTGGAGAAAAGGGAACACCTCTGCACTGCTCATGAGAATGCAAACTAATACATCCCTTTTGGAAAACCATATGGAGAACACTCAGAGATCTAAATATAGATCTGCCATTTGATCCTATAATTCCTCTGCTAGGTATATATTGAGAAGATCAAAAATCACACTACAATACAGATATCTGTACCAGAATGTTCATTGCACCCCAATTCACAATCGCTAGGTCATGGAAGAAGCCCAAGTGCCCATCGACCCATGAATGGATCAATAAATTGTGGTAGATGTATACCATGGAATATTATGCAGCCCTAAAGAAAGATGGAGACTTTACCTCCTTCATGTTTACATGGATGGAGCTGGAAAATATTCTTCTTCTTAACAAAGTATCTCAAGAATGGAAGAAAAAGTATCCAATGTACTCAACCCTATTATGAAACTAATTGTTAACTATCATAGGAAAGCTATAATCCAAATGGAGTCCAAGAATATCAGAAAAGGGGTGAGGGAGGGAGGGGACGAGGGAGGATAGGTGAAGAGAGGGTGATTGCAGGGATCACACCTATGATTTTTCCTATAAGGTTATATGTGAATCTTTCTAAATGTCAAATATAAATGTCTTAACACAACAATTATGAGAATGACATGATGGCTATGTTGGCCAATTGGATGAAAGTATTTCAAATTGTATATGGAAATAACACACTGTATCCCATGATAGAATTAATGTGCACAAATATGATCTAATAATAAATAATAATAATAATAAAAATTTTCAACCAATGTACCATGAAATGATCTTAGGTGTGCCATGAAAATTTTTAAAGATAATTAATTAAATTATTTTTGAACAAAGTTCAAAACAGAATAAGTATGTTACTTTGTTTTACTCTTTTTTTTTAAAATCAACTTAATTTAAGTGTGCATGGAAGTTTAACTATAGGTTCAAGTG